>DWFO01003920.1:0-11816 GCA_018246595.1 Mimoniades nurscia nurscia
GAGGAAGAAATACAATCAAGTGACATTCTTGCATCTGTACCATCATTCCATTATGCTGATTGGCACATGGTGTTTCCTCAAATATTGGCCTTCGTACACTCTCCTATTCATCGGGTTCCTTAATTCCCTCGTGCATGTATTTATGTACACCTATTACGGACTATCTTCTTTAGGACCCAATGTTACCAAATATTTGGTGTGGAAGAAGTACATGACGAAGTTTCAATTGGTGAGTAAAAAAACGTAAACTTAACCGTTTTCAATCTGGATGTGGACCAGTGGCGTAGCGTGGGGAGGGACGGCGCGCCCAGGGCGGCACTTTTAGGAGGCAGCAAAAGGGTTGTTCTGGGGGAGGCATAATAGTTTTGGTCGTCGAGATTTTCATAAGGCCAAACACATTCTAAAGAGGCAATAGCAGTTTGTCTTCTTTGTTTTTTGCTCATCGGGATTCTCTGAAGGCCAAACATATATTACGTTTAAAGAGGCGGTAAAAGTGTTTCTTTTCTTTTTCTAGTTGAAATTCCCAGAAGGAAACATTTTTTATTTTTTTTAAAGGCGGCAACATTTTTAACCCATGCTACGCCACTGATGTGGACATTTTCACACCATCATACACCACTAAGGGAATCCAAATATGGGGCTTTGAGAATGGAGCATCAGTTATTCTGAATATATCGTACCATTTGCTATAACATTATCTGTTAATAAATTTATTTGATTACTGTGTTTCCGTTACTGAAAAGTGTCAGTGTTGTTACTCTAACCATGAGTTTTAACATTTTCTTTCGCAGATACAATTTGTATGCATCATCGTTCAATACATAATGGCAGTCAGGACGTCTGAGTGCCCTCCTTCTAAAGGACCAGCCGTTTTCGTTGCCATGAACACCGCCTTCTTCCTATTCCTCTTCTGGAACTTCTATCGCCGTAGCTACAGAAGGAAGTCAGAGAAGATGAAAGATACCAGTAAAGTGAACAATAAAGCTATTAGCGTTAAAACTGAAAAGTCACAGTAGTTTCACATAAATATTAATTATGTTCAAAGTATGCTTGTTCTTACGATACGTTACGTTAAATTCAATTTAATGATGACAACTAATTGATTTAAATTAGGACATTATACAAAACATAAAGATAAGTTTCATAGCTGCGAGTTCAAATTTATGTACGCTTATGTAAACCAACTTCGATTCAAATGTGTCATTTATGCTTCCGAACTTATATTGAGGAAATTAAGTATGGATATTTTGCGTATTTTGGTAACAGCGAAATCAACTATATTTATACATAGAGGTATGATAAACAGCCCTGAAACCTTGTTATCCTGCAATAAGACAACAAACTACCAAAGTGGAACGATGAACACGGTCGTGATGATTATATCGTATATAAAAAAGGTCACATTACTTCATTATTTTAAGGGCTTTCTTATGAAATATTCTTCATCTCTGCTCTCTGGGTACAAACTATTGCCATACATAATTTCATCAAAACCGGTTTAGCAATCACGCAATCGCGATGCGTACACACCGTTGCGTTAATGATAATAATTCGTATATTTGTGTATAATATTTAAGCAGTCAATAATATTTTTCGTATAGTTCAAAAAATCATTGTAAATTATTTATTGTTATATAGTGTGATTAATAACTGTTTCATATTTTGCAAAAAAAATATCTTATTGTCTTTAATATTTACAATAAAAAAAATATTATTTAAATTATTAAATGTTTATTTTCTTTTTTAATAATAAAGACGTTAGATATAATTCACTCACTCGACTACTTATATGAAAAACATATGAAATGTACAAGACTCCACTCATCTGCCTACCCCTTCGATGAAATACAGGTGTAATGTCCTGTTTCTTGCAATTCTAAATTTGCTCCTTTGTTTCACATGCCTCAGTACACGATGCAGTAAATGTTTTCTATTTGAGGAGTACTCGATTTCCTACCGATGTGTTCCTTCGTTCTTACAGCAAGTGATATTGAACCATATAAATAAACATATGATATTTTTAAAGTCAGAGATTTCGAACCCCAGACCCGTGTATGAGAAGCCGAAATCTAAACCACTATCCTATCCCATTGTTCCCTCATATGCGAGTTCTACAACGTTAACAAAAAACAATAATTACTATGTCAAAGTAAATTTACATTTTAACGTGTGTCTGATGATATTGACACACATAAAACATTCAGTAAATAGCTGTTCGCAGTTTAAATGAGGTTTTACATTGGAACATTAGCAACATGTTCTTGGGACCATTAAATAGAAACATTTTTATCAAAACATCAAATATAGGTAATACCTGTATGTTATTAATTCACCTATTCCATAGTGGGACGTAAACGGAACTGGTGAAACGTGGGTGTGTTCTAAACTCCTCTGCCTACCTCTTCGGGGATAACAGGCGCGATGCTACGTTACGTTAATCATGTTTTTTAGAAAATGGTCTTTTTATACTTCAATGTACTATATTAATAAATAATTCCTTACAACGTTACTAGTTCTACGATTATATTATCTTTATATAACTTATTTTACAGACATCCGTTTTTTTTTCTTATTGTACATTTGACTGCTACATGCACAGCATCGGTTAAGTAGTACACGTTTTATTGATTAAGACTTATGAGCTACATTATTATGTACTACACCCTTCTGCCTACCTCATTGGGGATTACAAGCGTGATATTAGGTTAAGTTATGTTACCTTCTTATTAACCTTCATCTGCGTTAATAGGAGGACTCCAGGATCTCCAGTGGAACACACCGGTGTCCGTTCTAGCACGGCGCGGCGCCCCTGCGGGCTCTTATCCCGGAGGAGGCACGCTGTCTCTTTTCGTGGACGCAGATTGCCGAGAGACCACGAAGACACTTTTGCACTATCACTAATATAACTGGTGAATCGTGTAAATGTACTATACTCCTCTGCATACCCCTTCAGGTAAACACAAGCTTGATGTAGATATGTTATTCTATAACACCATCTCTTGAGACAGCAAATTAACGATTACGTTATTCCCGCACTGCAATGCGACATAGTTATGAGTGACGAGCACTAGATGGCTTTTAAATTAATTCAAAACTTTTTATGTCCATTCTTATAGTAGTGACAGCCGTCATTTTTAATTGCAAAATATGTTTGATAATATTTAAGTTACCCTTGTCAGCTAAAATATAACCGAATATCAGTTTATTACTCAGTTGTTGTTAATATTAGATGTGTCTTCTTAATTGAGGATTTAAATTTCAAACAGCAATTACCGTTTGTGGCAAGAATTAAGCAAATTATATGTTGGTACATCCAAAAATACAAATTCTAAATCCCTAAGCTAAATCCATACTCAGAAGAAAGATTTCGATATTTTTCAAGCTGCTATTCGTTAGGTAGCCGCAAGCAATTTATGGTAATATAATTTCAATAAAAGCGTAAAAAACTCGTTTATTTGTAACAGAGTTTATTTGGAAGACTATAGTTATTACATAGATTAATTGACCATTTATAATTATAGAGATTACTATAATAATAAAAAAAATACATTTATACATACAGATTTTATACCATTATTTCAATATAACGACTCGAATCAAATTCACAGCAACAGGTAAAAAGTCCAGAATACATAAAAAATGTAGTGATAAATTAAATAATTGTCTCATTTTTAGTTATAATGATCGTAATAAATTTATATGTATGTATATATTTCAAAACTAAAGTTCACTGGGGTTTAAAAATGTATTTAATACAAATCGACAAAATAAAATACAAATTACCAACAAATATTATGATGCACAATAAAGAAGAAATCTAAGTATCTAATTGCTACAGATTTTATTACAAGAACACACTGTATCAGTATATATGTAGTTATAAACATGCAGTCAGAGTACAAAATGACGATTCAATTATAAATACATAAAAGGAAGACCAAAATAAGTCCTTGACTTTAAAATTTATTTTTGTTATTATATACTTATACTAATCATACATACAATAATTATACTAATCATCCAGAATCACCAGCAAATTAATCGTGTCGATAAATTAGCATCGATCGAAAATTTGCCGGCAACTCTGACCCTTAAGATAAGGCTGTATACTTACTTGGTTTGAGCATCGAACGTTCTACTCTATGGTTAATAATTCCTACATTAATATATACAACGCTACTGGGAATTAACATAGTATAACTAACTTAAAATGAAATCTCTACTGAAAATATTTATCTCTGTCAGATATTTGATACAAATCGATAAATATTTTTCTTAGACCATTAATTTTCACTTCACCTATTGGTTAAACGTGAGCTTAAAGGTGAACTAGGCGACCTATATTTTAAATATTGCCCGCATTTCATTTTTGTTACTATCAAATTGATATTTGTAACCACACGATGAACAATTTATACGAAAGTTCTATAAATATCGCTGTTATTTCTTTCGACACTACAACAATCCTTCTTATTTGGCATTTAGCGCCTTTATAATTAATTATTCACTTTGGAATTAAACTGTTCTCATCCGAATAGCTGATTCAGCAAATACTAATCGCATGCATACCCCGATAATGATCCGTTAAGACCTGCCCGATATTGATCGGTACCTACTAAACCCATCCTACAAGTGTTAAATAAGAATCATTATGTACAAGAATATTAGTGACTGGGCCTTCTTAATTAACTTTCTTCTCAAATGTTTGTTCTCCATTTGTTTTACCATTTAGATGTAACACTTCTGTTTTATGGCCATTTCCAATGCCGTTAACATTCGATTTGTAATTTTCACTTTTGAAATTTCCGTTTACAGCTTTTTTGTCTCCGGGTTTACCATAGGCTTTGTAGTAAAAGTCGTAAAAGAGATAGTAGAAAAAGATGGAGTTTGGTAGTGTGAAAACTACAGACCAGCGTGGGTAGCCGCAGTCATAGATGAGGAGTTGCGAAGAGTGGAGAAATGCAATGCAGAATTGCAACTGTAAAAGAGAAATAAAGAATATTGTTCACATTACAGTAAAACTTGTTTCTATAATTATGTACTAACTAAAATGGCATAAGTATTACCATTTGAAGTGTGGTGATGTGTCGTTTCCAGAACAGGAACCTCTGGTACTGGGGTCCCATAGCAGCCAACATATAGTAGGTATACATGATGATGTGAACAAAGGAGTTAATCACACCTATTAGAGTCCCATGGCCGCCAGGATAATATTTAGTGGCACCCCAAGATATCATCGGCATTACGGTATGGTGGTACATATGGAGGAATGTAATCTGCCTTTCCTTCTTTCTAATGACGAAGAACACAGTGTCGAGAAGCTCAGACATCTTCGCTAGGAAGTAGATGTATACTCCTCTTGCAACCTGGCAATGAAACAAAATGTGATTAATCCAATAGCAAAATTATGAATAATATTCCTGGTTTCGCTGATAATGATTTACTCTTTATACATCACTTTAATCCGAGGACTAAAATATCATAACAATGAATTCTAATTCTTCAAATGCTATGAATTGTTCTTCGACCATATTGTTTCTACGCATTCGTAATATATCATACATATTAGTCTAATGATTAATACACAATGTGTTACCCTGAAGGTGTAATGTATTACCTTTAAATTTTTTCCACTTATTCTATAAATATCCACTGATTTATTAGAATAACTTTAGTATTCATTTACATCATAATCCACAAAAACTGAGCTCACCCTCATGGCTTCCGGCGTTCTCGAAAAGTCAACTGGTTGACATTTCCAACTGTAAGTCCTCAACCAACCAGCGTCGAGGCCCTGGAATGATATATTTTGGAATCTTTGATATAAGATTAATAATTAAATATGTTTTTTTTTAATTGTAGACATTTTTAAAATAAAAATAGTATTCTGCTTATTATTATTCAAAAATAGACACTTCCTCTTTTTCATATAACATTTCAAGAACTGTTTAATGGCAGGCATTTAACATGCGTAACATAAACATATAACATAAAAATAAATTATAAGAAAAGATCTAAAACTATTTGAATATACATATATGTATATATTATGTATGTACCTATATGTATGTATAATATATATATATTATGTATATAAGTCTGATGCTAATTAGGCGGTTTTAACGATAGCGCCGTCTGACCTGCGAAACTGGCATTGGATAAGACTTTCACGAATGTATTTGGTAATGTCGCATAAAATTGTTGCTTTTTACTTATTGATTGGGAACTGGGATATCGCAGCTATAGCCTTGGTCTGTGGTGAAGCAATTGGGTGTGTTGCTTCTTATTTTGGTAAAGTTGCACATGCATTCTTTTATGCAATTGCGGACAGATAATATTTTGTAAAGACATTCTATAGAGGTTAATATTCTTACACTATTGCCCACCATTTCTTTTATTATTCAATTTATTAATTTTGTTTTATTGTGTTGGTTATTTACATTATTTCAATTGATTATCATATCTCTAATTAGTGTTGACAGGACTTTTCATTTATTACAAGGTAGTTTGTAATTGCGTTTCAACCAAAGAAAACTGCTAAATATTTCATTTATACCTAGGGTTAGTAATGGATGCATATTTTATATATTTAACTAACCTCGTAAAACAACCAGATACTGACTAAAACCTGGATGAAATTGTATACCACCAACGTCTTCTGCATCTGGTAGGGTTTTTTGTCGGCCATGTATCGAGGACCCCATTTCAATGTGAAATATAGGTACAAGCCAAGTATTGTTAATCCAGGGATCGGACTCTTGATAAGAAACCAATCATTGGTTCGAGGATCTGAAATAATATAAAACATTTTAGTTGTAGCATAATAAAAGAATTATGACGTATATATCAAGTCAATGTTTAAAACAAGGATACAACCGAATTTAACCCAGTGACTCAATTTATCACTGTGATATGCGTTGAAAATAATCCACAGAATACCGCGATACCTTCATTGAGTAGGGGTCGTATTAGACGGGTTATTTCAAAAATTATTTAGGAATATAGCCATAATGTCAACCAACCAATAATAATTATCATGATTAAAACACAAATTCTAACTGGTATACAGCTAGATTACAATTATACTGGACATTCATTATTTCAGCTATTTGATAAGAGATGGCGCCACATGCAGCCTCGAAGCACGACACACTACATACGACGTTTTACAAGTAGGTATCTCGGAAATGTTAGCATATTATATATGTTTTATTAAAGGTCCTGAACTATTCACAGAAATCATCATCAATTACAAATATGTAATTAAATATAGCAAATCATGCAACAGTAAAATAATTCGTCGTACTTATATAATATTGTATATACAACATTTCAGCTTATTGCACCAAAGCACCTAATACGATTTACCAAAATATAATTAAATTATTTACCTGCCAGTTCCACGAATAACCGGTGGTACGTCCGGGAGAATGAATTGTTAGCTTCTGCCATTTCGTTGTTGTATATGTTATTTCACTACACGGAAATCATGAGAGGCCTCTCCGCATCTTAGAGTAGACTCGACTAGATTTTGCCTGGAAATTAAAAGAAATAGATCTATGTAGTTAGCTTACACTGTTCATTACTGTGATCAACGCCTTAGCGCGAAATTACATCATAAAAAGAATCTTGCTCCCCAGGTGATGAATACCAATTATTAACAACATTATAGTTTGAAATGCATTGATGTAATATGATATGAACACTCGTTGTTAGGAGGTGTCATTGTTAGTAGACAGTTATTTGAACTTTTTAAAAGGCTTAAATTGGCTATTAAAGTAAAGAATGTTCCACGGTTCAGCTAGTTTTAGAGATTAATGATCTTATTACTATGTATGTATAACACGTCAGAATACTACAGAATATTTTTTTCTTATCTAGTTATTGTTTTAGTTTCGCAAACGTACATTATTTCATATTAAAATACATTATAAATGTAAGAATAAATATAATAAAAAAAATAACTCGTAGTTCAAGATACACAAAAATGTGTGTGTCCCTAATAATTTGGCCCCCCACTGTAAAATATGTTTATCTTTTAGTTCGTAGATCAAGTACCTTTTTATTTACTGATATACCTTAAACAGAAAGGTATAATTTATTACACTATGTATAACCTAACAAAATGCGGTCTGTTTGTCCACAGTTAGCATTACAGTGGAACATTCTCAAAATATTCTAGATTTAAAGTAGACCGCTATGTTTCACTCAATGTTATAAATTGTGACATCACAATAATTTATACCTGAATTAATTGCGATTTATACTCAGCCTGGTAACATAAGCAGCATTAGAGGGTATGTGTACCATCTTAGGATACGTGTGTGCTTTCCGTCTGTTATTACAGGTCCTGGGTTCAAATCCTGGGTCAGATACTATTAGATTTTTAAATTAAGAATTTCTAATAGTGGCTCTGAGTCTGGAAATGTGCCCGGCTTAAGACAATAGGCTCATCACTGTTACTAGGAATGTACTGCATTCCTCAGCCCTCAACTTATTACGTTACGTTTACAATGAATATTTTTCGATCTCAAAACTCGACACTAATTTAGACGATCATAAAACTAGCTGATGCGACAACAAATATAATCCACATGTTTTGTTACTTGCATGGTGGGTGAAATACGGATCTGTGAGTCCGTGTGATCTGGTACGCTCTATCTCACTAAAATATACGCATATGAGTGGACAGTTTTCAATACATATTGAAACTTTCCCTCATCATAGTAGACGTAGTTTAGCATTGTGGTCGGCACACACTCGCACCCACTTGCAAACTCTACGTAACGCGTAATAATGATTTTCGCAGATGTAAACTAAAGTAAAAGTTGTGGAGGTAGTGTGGTAGAGACGCCTAGGTGCAGGCCTCTTAAGGCTCTATTATAACTGTCCACCCCTCGCCGTATTTAATTTATGGCATAATGTTATTACATTAAATGTAATTGGTCTAACCAGGCTCTTATCTTTTAGTAGCGTGTAATTGGTATTTTATAGGCTAGATTCAATAGAGTCTTGAAAAATAATGAAGGGGAATAAAATATTGATAATATACAAAGGAATCAAATTGGTAACCAGTATCCACTGAACCCCTAACCACGGGATTAATAGGCCCATCAAATTCTGAACGTGTAAAAAAAATTTTAAAAAATCAAGTTTTTCATTTTATTATAAGAAACTAATAGAAAAATAACACAAACTTAATTGATGTGTATCTATATAAATTATATTGTTCTTATATTCATAAATTATTATTATTTTAGTCCGCTTGAAAAACACCAGATGAGGTAGAAAAAAAACCGAACGCAAAAACTAGCGAAGCATTGACCTTAACTTAGTTTTAATTAATGCGCATTAAATCATCATGATTACGTGACGGTAACTAACGTTTAGCTTACTTAGTTAATTACCCACTCGCACTGGGAGAATGTAAATAAGATGCTAGTCATTATTAAAACCAAGTTTTGATTTAGCCGATAGCATAACAGGGGGTTCCATTCCCACCCAGAATAAATATTTGCGCGATGAACACAAGTATTAGTTCTGTGTCGGGGTGTAAAAAATAATTATAAAAAATCTATTTAAGTATATATTTACATGTATACATGTAGTTTATCAGCCGTCTGGTTACCATACCACAAACTCTCTTGACGCTTAGTTTGGGATCAGATGGCCGTGTGTGAGATGTCCTGAGATATTTATTTATTTATTTAATTGCCAATTTTTTCAACTTTCACGCATTTAGTAACTTCCCAAGTTGTAATTAGCAAGATATGTTTCCAGCATATTGGTGAAGCGTGGTTAAATTTAGCGGCTGTTATGAGTTAATTTAAACACTGACTGCAAATATAATATATAACAATGGCTTGTTTTTGTAACACACGACCTACTGTTTGCTCATTTTTGTGCCAATGTCACACTGTTAGATTATCTAATCTATGAATTAACACTTTAATATACAGGGATGTCAAACTCGCGGCCCGCGAGCTTCGTGCGGACCGAGATGAACATTTTTGCAGCCCAGTCTAGATATATATCCGAGGCAAAGGAAATATAAAATAGAAACGTGAATGAGAAACGAAAACAGCATATGAAATTACCTACAATATACCTACTTGTCGCCACAATAATATTTACGAATTTATTTATTTGATGTTGTAATGCGGTTCCCTAATTATTTCCCGCACAAAGGCAAGCAAGCAGTAGGCGCGAAATTATTTCCAAGTTTGGAAGTACTTATCAGTGTGACCAATTATTTTCTGTTATTAATGGAAATAAATCTTCTGTCAAAAACTGTATTTATAACGCTCAAGTTGGGTCAATTTTGAAACTAGTCTCGGCCAATATTCTCCCGAAATAGGAAAGATAGTACTTGAGAAAAGATGTCAAGTATCAGGATGTAAACAATAATTTAATTTTACATGTTTATATGTGTACTAGTCTAAATAAAAATATTTTTTTCTATGAACATTGATTTTTTTTGCAGCCCACCTAAAGTTAAACTGGCCCAAATTAGCCTTTGAGTTTGCAACCCCTGCTTTAATACAATGAGTTAAGAGGTTTTTCTAAGCGTTTTTCTCTCGATTTACACACGGGTGCGTAAAATCAATGACAATTAAAATTAGCATTAAAATTATTTTAACATCAAATATGTATATATGTATATTACTTTGTCATTATATAAATGTTTTGGATTTAATAATGGTATAAATTTAAAGAAAAATGTGTCTTATATTTTCAGATTTATGTTTAATGCTTTTAAGTTCTTATTATAAAAATAAGGATATACTGATGATAAATGATTGCTTCGTTGGTCGTGTTGGTTGCAAGTGCGACTGCCGATCGAGAGGTCCTGGGTTCGATTCCCGGGTCGGGCGCTACAAATTAGATTTTCTAGTAGTGGCTCCGAGTCCTGGCGTGTACACGGTGTACGACAATAGGCTCATCGCATATTCCATAGTGGGACGTAAACGTAACTGATGAAACGTGGGAGTGTTCTACATTCCTCTGCCTACCTCTTCGGGGATTACTACTTAACTGTAACTTTTAGTAGGTAATTTTCGGTAGGCAATAAAATTTCAGGAGGTAGGTATATACCTACTGAAATTTTATTGCACTGAATATTAATACATATACGATAATACACATGCATGTTGTGTATATACAAGTTTTGTAAATATTTGCTATTTCCAGTGCTAAGATAAATTTTCTAATGTTACAATGGTTTTCAGGCATGTTATGAAACTTCATAACTCATCCGGGTCTTTGGTGCGAGGCAAAGTTTGAGACGCGAAAATTTTAATTAGCTCCAGAATTGAAACTTTGCTTTAAGTTTCAAGATAGGCGCTCACTAAGATCATAGATAACATAGATTCTTTGTGACACGTTTTTAAGTAGGGGAGAGGAGGGCATAGTAGGGTACATAACGTTTAAACATCCCTAAAAATTAAAATAATGTGTTTAAATTACTAGTTTTAACTTAGGATAATAGCTTAATTCATTGTGAATGACTATGGATCCATTCACGTTTATAATGTAATTAATCTACGAGATGTGAATACTTCAATAAAAAAAGGCATTTACCCCGTTATGCCCCATACATAGGGGTAAAGTGGGGTTTCCTATGCAGCATTGTGGGGTGATAATAATAAATAACGATAGACAACTTCCAAACGAAATAGCTTTATTTTTTAGCAACATAACGAAAGTTTCAAATAAAAAACATAACTTAAACACTTTAGAATAACAAATTCAGTACAATTCACAATAAACTTCTCTTTATTATTATTGTTTTAAGTTAAAGATATTAGAGATCACAC
>DWFO01003921.1:0-11816 GCA_018246595.1 Mimoniades nurscia nurscia
AGTGCCCGACCCGGGAATCGAACCCAGGACCTCCCGTTCGGCAGTCGCACTCGCAACCAACACGACCAACGAGGCAGCAAATAGTGTAATTTAGGGAAAATATTTACTATTACAATACATAGAATTACACACCATACAAGTCTAGCCTATTACGTTATGTAAAATAGCGAATGATTCAACATTATTAACAGCAGCAGTAAGGTGTCGCCTCACATGTCGCATTACTTTGCAAAAAAATTCTGGTAGTCGCTCAAAGTCCTGGGTTATGTTCGGTGTACGGCAATAAATTCCACCCCCATTCCGTAGTCTCACGTAAATGTAACTAGTCAAACATAACAGTGTACTACATCCTCTACCTAATTCTTCTGAAAAGAGTAATCTCATATAAATAGCAAAGTAATTCACGTAAATGTTTATATTAATTCTTATTTTATCATAAAATTTAAAAGGTAGGTAGAAAAGAGAACGGAAAGCCATTTATTCTTCTTCACAGATCTTCCTGACCTGGGGTTCTTCTACTCTCTTCATAAATGCACGCCACTTTTGGATACTTATTATACCTCTAACTCTCCTATCAGCTTATGTCTGACCTATTTATTCAATATGAGTGAATCTTCGCCTCCCCTGACATCTTTATCCATCAATATTCCATGGACTATGTTTCTTTCATGATTTCTTGTGTGTGATAATATTTATCGGTAAAATACTCTTTTATTTTGTGAGAAGGTTTGAAGTTTTTAAATGTAATTTACTATATTCAGAATAATATTAATAATAATAACCTGTCGTCTGTCAAGTTCGCCGAATAAATCCGATACCATAAAGATAAATGAGGGTAGAACCGAATCAAAATACTCAAACAGCAGCGGCGCACCAAAACTTAATTATGTAATTCAAAATTCTAACGCGTAATTAATGCAAATTCCAAAGGGTCTAATGTATTAAGGGACCGAGCAGGTAAAACATTTATTCGACAGACTCACACGCTTTATAAACTTCATAATATGCATTTACAAACTTCAAATAGTACTTGCGTAAAAAACTTTGATAACAGTCTTAGATAACCAACGGTGATTTGTAAATACATTGTGCCACGTATAAAGTAACATCTGTATGGAAACATATCTCATTATTTAATCTAATATGTTAATGCGAAGACACCAACATAGCAAAATACGAACAAATGTACATTGATAATATATTTTGTTAAAATAACGCCTTGTGTAAGAATTTGCTTGGGACATTACCATTATCATCCGGAGTCTGTTTCTAGAGTCCCACTGAGCAGTTTTAGCGACTAGTTCCTAAGCTACGCATGCGGATTTGGGACAGCAGAGCACACGATCTCGTACTGCCGACGCTGCTGCCCGCTGGCGGGTAAGGCATCGCTCCGTATATCGCGATCAGTCAATGCCGAATTAGCTGGCTCTTACGCTACCCTGGTTACTAGGCGAGGGTTCTGTGATGTATTGTTTTTGTCCCGACATGCATTTTGGCCTTTCTTTTACGAAGCAATATTGTTCGAATTAAAATATTCCATTTCATGATATGTTTTATAATTATGTTTATAAAGCAATTTCAGACATACAGTACATTAAAATTATCTTAAATAAGCAATTTTCAAGAGGACTCCGTTTAAAATAGATATTATACTACCTATAATAATTATTAAATATCATGTTAGTTTATTTATATTAGTTAATAGTCACTACAATTATATTGCATATCTGAATAACCTCTCTTTGCTTTCTACTGAGTCACAGAATGTACATTCTTATGTTTCTTCTTAAGGTCCTTGAAGTTGTTATAACGATTCACATTCATAGCACCCTAGTGGGAGATTATAACTATTAAAGCATAAAGTTCCACAGCTTTTAAAACAGTGCGACTTAGTATACAACTTCAAACTGTTATAACCGTTTTTGATATTACTGAGGATGGTGACATTAAACTGTTGCTATTAAAACTTTAATCGCAGTCTGTTTTGTTACAATGGGATCAATATCAAAGATTTATCCGGGTATCGCGACACGTAAAGGGAATCGTGTTTTTCCCTAAGGGTCGGTCGCCAGCCATTAATGTCCTATTGTTGAATACCGATTTCTCCCTTGCCGGGCTAAGCTTGGATATTCCTCAATATACGGATCGTGTCATATGCAACATTTATTAAATTAAAGACAGCTTTAGACAATGCCCGATATTGTACGTATTATGTCTACATTGTACGTATATTGTCATATACCTACGAGTACTATGTTATAAAATAATACATTATAATTGGCATTAAATATCTATACGCGACTTACAATGTATCTCTTTAAGAATATATTTATACGATTTATTTGATAAATGTTGCACAAAACGTATACACGTATAAACGTATAAACGTAAGACAGAGGAATGTAATACACTCCTACGTTTAACCAGTCACCTGTACGTCCCATCTTGGAATAGGCGATGAGAATATTGCCAAACACTGGGCGCAAACCCAGATTCCGAGCTATGACACTAACCGGGAACACCCAAGCGGGAAATCAAATCCAGTACCGTCGATTAGCAATCGCGCTTGGAACGACCAACGAACAACGAAGCAGTCAAAATATATAAATATACTTATAACATGATTTATAATAATTATATGGAAACAATTCCGATAGATTTAACCATAAACAAAGAAATAAAAGCATCAAGTGTTATTAAAACAAACCAAGGATACGAACAATTATATTTTTTATCCGCATCTAACATTCGTATATGATAATGCACTTGCAATGATCTGAACCCAACGTCATAATTATAAATAATTTAACTACGCAATGTTTATATATCCTATAAGTGCCTGGGGCATGTTACATTATGCTGGTGAATTCTAGATTATTTAATGTCATATAAGTAGGTCTCGAGATTTAGACTAACCAATGTTATTTATTCAATGAAACCCATCTATCAGTATTAACAGATATACAAAGAACGCTGCGAAAGTTTTCGCAAGTGAAAAAAGTCGAGAAATGGGCATGAACAAATTATATTAACAAGCCAAACTGGGTAGCCGGCGGCCAAGTCCCGAATAAAAGTCAACGGTCTCTAATTTAATTTTTTATCCCGAAAAAAAAATCGAGGTTAGAAATTGTAACCGTCGGCGTCGCGCCGACAACCATCTTAAGTACCGTACTTTAATCAACTCTGTACTAAGCGTAGCAAACGCGGCACGACTGGTAATAGTCATACAACTTGTATGTAATTGGCTTCGGGTCCTGCTTATTCATACTTAAAGTACAATTATGAAATTTTACATAAAAATTAACTATGATTGAATTTATACTGTTGAATTATGATGTTGCTATGTAAATAGGGGTTGTACAATGGCCAAATGATGTAAAGTCGAAATCGGAACCAATAAAAATTTTATGATTTACCTAATATAGTCCATACTATACTTACATTTAATTCCATAATTAAATAGAAACCCCTCCGTGAACGCATATGTCCAGGAGTGGACCGAGAGAGGCTGGTGACGAAGAAATCAAAAACCCTTGCATTTATAGCATTAACGATAAAATTTCATGATGATGATGACCGAATCAGCCAATAAACTGTAATACAGGTACCTTACCGCCTATTACATAATAGAACGTCAACGCATGTTGTGAAAAATGGGGGTGGACTGTACTACTCTACCTACCTCTTTGCGGATGAAAGGCGTGATATTAGGTTTCGTCATAATACAGATATATTATAGCATATTATGTCACATCGTACATTTGACATATTCTTTATTTCATTGTCTGCTGTTATTTGTGTCTTCACATTCTTGTTCTAAGATTCATTCAGGGTTAACTGGTGGAAAATATCGATACGTATTAAGCTCGCCCGTTGCTAGATCTCCAATAACAAGTAACAATAAAGAGTAACCTAAATAAATAAATTCCACGTGTAATAATAAAAGCACAAAAGACGGCTTTATCGCTTCGAATCTGATTTGTTCCAAACACAATAGGCTAGTGAATATTAGAAATGTTAAAGAAATAAATATGAATTAAAAATATCTTAAGTCTTAAATAATAAAGATACATTTGCATTAAATAATATTAGCACGATAATAGGTTACGATAGGACAGAATTGTTATATTTAATGATTTAAAAAAAAACAGTAAACTGATAATGTATATCGTTTCTTATTAATTTTCCGACCTTTCACAATCATAAAATACATATATAGGTATATTACTTTTCATTTAAAATAGATCCCACAAATTTATGTTGTTGTACCTAATTGACAAATATACGTCATTGCTATTATCAATATATCATTGATATATCTATTTAAGTATATATTTATATGTATATATGTAGTTTATCAGCCATCTGGTTACCGTACCAAAGCTCTCTTGACGCTTAATTTGAGATCAGATGGCCGTGTGTGTGATGTGCCGAGATCGATGCATTTTCTACAGATTGCCATCTTACAACTCTATTAAGCTTTTGTGGATGAAAGTAAAAGTACTAAAATCGCGATTAAAAAGTTGAGGTTGCTGGAAGAAGGGTGAAAATTTACTGTTATAAGTATTTTTTATGTAAATAATAAAAAGTTTATATCCAAAAATTAATAAAAATATTTCTTGATAGGGCTACACCCTTATCACTTAAGGATATAATTAACAAAAATTTAAACAAAAAAAAAAATTAAAATGCACTGAAAAGTAAAAAAATAATTTGTGAAAAGCAATCAAATGATTACGATAATATAATGTAGGTACAATTATTGTTATTTTTGGAGTCACTGTCAGCCAAGGTAGGTGTGGGCGAGATAGGTAACTTAATAATTAATTTATAAATGGGTGTATTTAGTTTTGGTATTCTGTTATAGTAGGTACTCATAGTATATTGTGGATCGTATAAAAGTTGAAATGTTTCCGTGAATGAAACCATATGGGAAGCTTTCAATTAAAAAAAGAATCGTCAAAATCGGTTCATCCAGTCGAAAGTTATAAGAAAACAAACATAAAAAAAAGAAAAAAGTACAGACGAATTGAGTACCTACTCCTTTTTTGAAGTCGGTTAAAAATAGCCTACAACCTATTTTCAGACCTACTGAATATACACAAAAAAACTTAGAACAAGATTCGGTCAAGCCGCTTCGAACGACTGGACCACAAACGCTCTGCCACTTAATTTTCATGCATAAGATGATTATTATTAACTGTTATACAAAATTCTATATATCTACTTCTACATTAGGTTTTTTCCACCTCACGTAGTCTCTCGTGAAAAAACATACGTGAGATACTTATGGACGTAATCTAATCATGTATATTTATGATATAACAAAATTGAATCAATCGAATGTTAGGTTTCAGATGAAAATATATTTAATAAACACGTTTTGAATGATTGGATTATAAAATTATAAACCATTATGGGAGATGTTATGTTTGTTGGATATTTCAATAATGATAAAAATAACAGTCTTATCAACTAGGCACTAATATGTTTCATATAGTATGTATAAAACATAGAATGTCATAGTGCCAGTACAAATCTAATTTATTTAAGTGAATCCGATAGCGGCCTCATACTGCGCAGCGGCGTGCACTTGACTTCCTAATGAGCCTCCTTTCACACTAATGCAATCAAAATTTCACTAACGGTGAATAATTTCAAAGCAAATAGCGTATACATACTGCATAGAGCATAGCTGTTCATACTAACTCCGTAATATTTGGTTGCTAGTGTAACTTTACACCTGTAAGAGGTAGGCACGTTTCACCAGTTACGTTTACGTCTCACTTTCGAATAGGTGGTGAGCCTATTGCCATGCACCGAGCACAGTTCCACACTTCAAGCCACCACTAGAAAGTCTAAATTTAGAAAATCTTATAGTGGAATTCGAATTTGATCCCAAGACCTCCCGATCGACAGTCGCGCTTGTAAGGTGCTTTGTATATTTTCATTCGATATCGTCGCGGGCCGTTAATTTAAAATTATTTTTGAATTCCGTTTTCCGCGACATCTAATTCGGTTATGCCATACAGTTATAAAAAATATTGTAATATAAACCTCATTGGAAGTAAGGCTCCAATTAGTGACGTCATAATCAAATCCCAGTTAGACATTATATTTGAGTTCGATCATCAGTAATCGTGTAACATAATTTATGTTTGGATTATACATTGTGAGCCACCACGGGACAATTTGTCAGTCTGGTACCTGGATGGCATATACGAGAATGATACATGATAACTTGTTGGCGTAGTTGACATTCAATTCTTGATACAATATGTACATGTTTATCACTTTACTGAACTCGGGTTGTTTTAACAATAAATATTAGGATCCGAGAGAAAGAGAGCAAAACATATTATATTGAAAGGACGAGGGCAGATTGCTCAAGAACTTCTTATTGTGGTTCCTAGTTGCAGCTAGTTTTCTAGCAAAGTGTAGACACTTTGCTAAATATTTTTCTGTTTATTGAATCCGAAGAAACTTGGACCGTAATCCAGTTGCTGGACAAAACTTTCTGAAAGACTCGCGAGGGCGACGCTCAAAGAAAAATTAAAGTAAAAATAAATATGTATATTATATGCCCGCCATACAAACATTTACACTTTGTTACACAATATTTTCATAACTAATATAAGTAGGTGTAACTTTTATGTGAAATAAAACGAAGAAGTTTTGTATAACTTCTAACAAGTTTGAAACGAGCATGTGTTAATCCCATATTATCAATTTAACGATACCTAATATTTTAACTCGTAACCGCGACGTGAATTTTTTAAAACCTTCTACCAACCGCGCAGAGTTTTATTTATTTTTATTAAAAAATCAGTAGCAAATTAAAGACTTATAATTCTTACTGAACGCCGAGTTCTATAATGTTATGGTTCACTTTTGATAAAAATGGGTTTATTTACAATTTAAAATGAGAAACAAGTCTTTTTCCGTTGTATCATTTTACACAAATATAACATACGAGTATATGATAAAGTCATAGATGTTAATCGACTTGCAAAATCTAACGATGCCTGACGTGTCCGCAATCACTGAACAATAACATGAAACAATATAAAATAAACGAAATAAAATGCTAATAATGATGCTTCAGGCAGTACATAAAGCGGATGCTTTACGGATTGCTGGACAGCAATCCGTAAAGAAACATAATTTTTTCGGGGAATAACCTTAAATTTTTAAGATGAAAATGTGAGAGACGTTACAATGTAGGTACTCGTAGAACTCTAAAACATGATAAAATGATATTACAGGAGCCGTATCACTTCTCGACTTTGGAAAAATGTATACCGTGTTGTTATGAGATGCAGTTCCACTTTAGAAAGCGATGAGATTGTATTGTAGACATTTTATTTTACATTTATTCGTTTTCGATGTAGGTAAACAATGAACCACTTTAAAACTCGTATATAAAATTCGAAGTTGATGTATTTAAGATATATTAATTTATATGGAAACTGAATGTGTTATGAATATAGTCGAAGCCTGCTCGCACATTATGCCGTGTTTTATAGTATTCTGCCTACCTCTTCGGGGATTACAGGCCTGATGTTACTTTACGTCTATGGAAATCCATATATTTATTGAATTACTTCAATATGCGACTTGTATTCCTATTTACGATTAGGAATTAGGAACGCTCTTTACCATAACATGTGTTAATACCATAATCTTAGTACCAGATATCGTATCAACCGATCTCATACATCCGATCCGAACTACATACTGCTATCATCAAAATATACGATACCTATATTAGTGCGGTGATTATTTGAAATCCAACACCCCTAATGAGTAAGGCGAACCCACTGTCGACGACAGGACAGGACGACACGAGTCTAAACTTAATTAAGATCTCAATGAACCGAAGGGCACTGGTAATCGAATTAAGACAGTGTCTAATTTAGTTACAATCAATGAGGTTAATCAATGAGAAGTACTCAAATTTTGAAGTGCTAGCTAGCTACTTAAGATTTGATAGAAATTTATGACTGAAGTAAAATCAGATTAAACCGGGAAGGTCAAATTAAACGCAGCTTGCAAGCTTTCGTCTTTGATATAAGTTATGTTGTTTAGTTTATAAAAATCTCTTACAAGGAAAAAACGCTATGTTGCATTACACTTTCACAAAATCGATTTTCTTAAACATCTTAGCATTTGTCATCATCATCATCAGTCTATTTTCGTCCACTGCTGAACATAAGCCTCTCCAATAGCACGCCACTGAGCTCGATCTTCAGCTGTTTGCATCCAACCGTTGCCAGCCACTTTGCGTATGTCATCACTCCACCTAACCGGTAGGCGTTCTACGTAACGTAATTTTTTTCATAACGATTTTTTTATTTACCGTTAGCAAATTTAATAGAAACATATGTACATCCATATACTCATACAAAGGTACCACCTTACGACGATGAAATGTATTCAAAACGTGCATGTTTTATCATTGATAATTTAATATACAAATTCTTGTGTTAAATTTTATTCAAAGAGACGACAGGGAAAATATTGGAACACGCATGTTGACACACAAAAAAAAGAAAACCTCTTGATCCTCAGAGACGAAGGTCAACAAAGCATTTACAAAAACCAATATTGACATCGCTTTTATTTTCGAGCACTTCCGTATCTTTTCCAACGTTTCGAATTCAATTTTACTCTCCCTCGTGAAATTTTTTAACGGAAGCAAAATATTCGGTTCGGAAGCCTTGTAGTTTATTGCAAACTCACACACGTTGTTTAATAGTTTTCGCTCCAGATTAAACAAAACAGTTCACATTTTGTTCAAGCTATCTGGGAGAGGTCGGACGGGGGAATATTAAAAGTTATTTTAACTTAGCTATTTAATTTATTTATCAATTTAATTGGTTTGGCGCCAATTATTATCTGACGGCACTACACGTCAACCAATTAATTGATCACGAAAAATTGTACGACGATTACTAGTACTTCATACAAAAAAAATACATTGCATATGAACTAACCACATAACATCGCCGCTGTAATCCCCGAAGACGTAGCCAGAGGAGTGTAGCACACTCCCACGTTTCACCAGTTACGTTTACGTCGCACCGTGGAATACGTGGTGAGCCTTCAACCATACGTCGTCGTTGTTGCATATGAAATTAAATAATGTTTCACAGTAATGTTTTATAGTCGGCGAAATTTATTTCAGGATACTAAGTTGTTGCATCACGCTGTTTTGTTGATTGTCATTACTCATCAAAATTCTTTTTGATTGGTGGTTTCTTGGTAATATATAACCTTTTGATAGGCTATTAGTATTTTTTCTTCAAACAAACAGGATTATTCTGGAGTGAAGTTAAGACACTGTAAAAAGTGATATCCCTGCCAATAAAATCAATGTACCTAATTTGTAAAAATACCAATATGATGCGAACGAATTAAGAGAATTATGAATATAGTAGAAGCATATCAGTTGTGTAATAATGGTCTGTAGATAAGCATTTAGCGCTCAGGGCTCTTTGGCCACCTCATAAGAAATCTGCGGGATAGCGGCAGCTCATATTTGTCCCAGTGCGGGTCACTATTTAATAAGGATTATAAGAAATATTCGAATAGAAGAATTAAACACGACAGATGTACGAGTGTGTTTCACATCAAACCAAGATATTCAGCAAAATGATACTGACCATAACCCAAATTTTTATACGATAAAAATAAGAAATATAATCGACAGTCGTGAGCAATTCGTGAATAAGCTGAATTTTGTAACACATTGGATATCTAAGTTTCATTTTTGTAATTTACCTGGTATGGAATAAATACTTTAACTTGCATTTTTATATAAAAAGCATCAGAACGACCGCAAGCAAAATCCGTCCCGCATGAGCCTTTCACAGTAAACATTTCGAGGGAATGAGTTTTAAGCCCTGGATACTTTATGTTCCGAAGCTAATGTGGACAGACATAAGTCCATTTAAGGAGTAGTGAATTCCAACTAAACATACGTAACATGTATGTGGAGCGATACATACAAAAATATCACAATTTTAGCTAATCCTATGTATTTGCTAAAATTGTGATATTGTTTCTTATTATAGAATTCAAATTGATACTGTCTACACTGACTATGTAAGACATACTTCAGATTGCTCTAACGCATATCTACTCAGATTTGTTATCACTATAGTTCTATCATCTTTACCATTTCTATCAGCTTTACGAGCTCTATCAGCTCTACCCGATCTATCAGCTACAACAGCCATATCTTCTCTATTAGCTCTATCAGCTCTTTTAAAAGATACTTTCTGCTTGACAATCAAAGGAAAAGTTAGACTATTTTTTAAGTATAACATTGTTAAGAATAATAAATCTTCTTACACATGACTAACTGACCTGAAATACGGCAGATCTGAAGCTGATAAATATACGGAATATATGTAAGTTTCTAATAACATACCAATACAGATGTTTTACAGTCCGATATAGAATAAATACTTACTAGTGTTTGTCAAACAAATTAATATTCTTCGAGGAAATCAAACGTAATACTGCTTAGATAGCAGTCCATTACACCAACAAGTTAACCAACACAGCCGTTAAATACTCTGAAATACCAGTGGTGCCTAATTACCGTTAGCGGTTATGAAACCAAGGATCTACCGCTTCCGATGTTATATAACTCACATATCAGTTTTGAAATGTTACTACCACAAACCTACATGGATTAATAACTACAATGTTCATGATTTATCTTTGAAATTATAGGTATTAAAATAAACGCGAAAGTTACTTTCAGCACACATTAATAATAAAATACCAATATTAATTTCGAATTTCGAATAATTATTCCGATCGCATTATTTTTAATTGTTAATAATGATGATAATAATTTGACCTGATTCTGTTATTTTAAGAATCAATCAAATTAATTGATTATATAATATTATAAAATGACGTATATTTAGTAATACTATGTTTATCAATGTCAATAATTTTCACATCAAATATAAGTTATTAATATAAATATTATCGTACATAACATCAAGCCACGTACATAATTGACTGCCTCAACATCGTACATAATTGACTGCCTCGTTGGTCGTGTTGGTTGCAAGTGGGACTGCCGAACGGCAGGTCTTGAGTTCGATTCCCGGGTCGGGCACTACAAAATTTTCTAATATCGATTTTCTATTGACAGGCCCGTTGATGCAGTGGTTAGTGAACCTGACTGTTGCGCCGGGGTTCGTGGGTTCGATTCCCACTCAGAATAAATATTTGTGTTCTGAGCACATGTATTTGTTCTGTCTGGGTATGTAAAATAATTAAAAAAATATCTGTTTAAGTATATACATATTTATATGTATATATGTAGTTTATCAGCCATCTGGTTACCGTACCAAAGCTCTCTTGACGCTTACTTTGAGATCAGATGGCCGTGTGTGGAGATGTCCCGAGATATTTATATATATATATATTTATTTATTTATCTAGTAGTAGCTCGGAGCCTGGATATGTGCCCGATGCTAGGCAAAAGGCTCACCACCTATTTAATTATGAAAGAGGGCTATAATTATCTTACGAACCTAAGACGGAACATCACATATTTATTATATGTAACGTAAAAAATACTTCATACAATTTTATGTTCGTCTGATCAGAAATTTCATTGAACAGTACAAAAAAACTGAGTTAGGAACTACTGGAATTTTGTCATTGAAATTTTTACTGGCTCGGAATTTGGAAATCTGCTCAGTGTGTGGCAATAGGCTCAACATCTATTCCATAGCGGGACGTAAACGCAACTTGTGAAACATGGGAGTGTACTGCACCCCTCTGCC
>DWFO01003922.1:0-11815 GCA_018246595.1 Mimoniades nurscia nurscia
ACGGAACAACGCATTAAAGTCACGAGACGTGTTTAATCTATAATGCGCCTTATCGCAATATTTTCCATTTCCGGGGTAAAGCCGGGAACGTCGGCGGGCCAGCGCCAAGGGAAATAACGAAGGCTGAGTTTCACTTTGTTGTTTTTTTTTTCCTCCGCGCCGGGGAAAATTTTTCGTACTCTCTTTCTTTACACTTACACCAGTTACCGGTGTTGCGCGATTGTTACCTGCATTCCGCTCCTGAATTAAATATATCACGGCCAAAGGGTGAAATGTCTGGATTTGCATTTCGTTTGCAACAATGAGTCCGGATTGGTGTTCGGTCCCTGTCTATGTTTAAGTTGGATTTGGAAATCAAGAGGAAGTGTTCCGTTACGCTCTGTAAATTGCATGTTTTTTCTGCTGCTGCTAAATTATTTAGGAATCCATTGTTGTTGCTTTGATAACATTGTGTTTTAGATGGGCTGTGGTTAACACAACGGTCGTTTACATTACGTTTATACACGTAATATTTTAATGTTGTTATAAATTAATAAAATTGACTCTTAATTTTATTATTGATCATTGACCATACCAGGTTGCTCCATTATTGGTGCAAGCAACTGGCAATTGGTTGAACCAACTACGAAGATTCCCAATAAAACAATTCAATTCGTAACTGTTGTAACTTGCTTAATGTATATTGAAAATATTAATGAATATTTGTCACCAATGCTCACTTAATCAAAGATACAATGATGATCATTTGTTGCTTCGCGCAACGACTCGTTTGTGAAAGCCACCACAGCAAAGTCAGCATACCTAAACTGACATTATTGATTACGAAATTAAACCTTAGAAACGTAATATTTGTAATAAGATAAATTCTTAATTTTCATGTACATTTTCGAAAACAGAAATTATTTGAATATAAATAGGGTCAATCATTATGCGGTACCATATGTTACTTTAAGATAAATAATTTTTGATTATACTTATTTACAGAAGTCGCGGTGAATTTTTTTTCTAAAATATATGTATAATGTTACAAAATGTTTTATAAAGTCGATAGCACTCAGATATCGGCGTCCGTAATTAGTTAATGCTCTCGCTCATCTTGCGTAATTTATTGAGACGGAGCACCTCCTCCCACGGACCGGTAATAGATCCCCCCACCAGGCACCAGCTCCCGGGAATTGACGGCGAAAAACTCAACCAAAATATTAATGCACCTACTGTGGTAAGTATTAGTGCGAAATTATACTTGGACCTGTTAACTATGAATAATTTTGAAATCCTTTCGACTAATGCAATAATAGTTCGCTCATGCAAACGTCATAATAACCTCATAAATTATTCTAAATGTTATCGATAAGGTAATTATGATTTTAGATATTAACCATGTTGATCTCAATATTTTGTATTAGGTTATCAAAAATTAAGTTCAACCCATACAACAAACTTTTACACTTACAGCAATTGTCAGAAAGGTGGAGGAAAATATGTTGAAGAAACATAGCATTTAGAACATTCTATAGAATGTTTTTAAGGCGTGTTAAATGTGACATTCCGAACTATGAAACAATGGCAGACCATAGTCTGCCATAGCCTTGATTGACTTTCTAAGAGGAGATGTAGGAGAAAGCTCCAATAGTGGATTTATAAAAAGGTGATTAAACAACATCTCACCTGTATTTCCCCGAAGGGGTAGGTAAAAGAGTTTGTCATTCTCAGTTTTCGTGAGAGATACCGAATTACCGAATAATTCTTCAAAGTATCAAGACGTGTACATCCTACAATTTAACATTGCTACGCCAATAGTCTCACAGTGGATTAATCAGCGCTTGTTCTTTCGTCCGTTGAAAAATTGTCGCTACCAGAGGCGGCTGAACTGGATGATGCATCGCCTCGTTGAATTTTGTTACAATTCCCTTCTTTCACAACATTTGGACCGATGCCAAATATATTTTTATTCTTTCAGCTCTTCGATCGAATATCCACGATTAAATAGTTTTATTTGCATTCTCAGAGGAGAGCAGCGTAACAGGGGAATGATAATAATGTTGATAATGATGTTGATAATAACGATGATAATAATGTTGATAATGATGTTGATAATGACGATGATAATGATAATGATGATAATTACGATGATAATAATGTTGATAATGATGTTGATAATGACGATGATAATGATAATGATGATAATGACGATGATAGTGATGACATATTATCGCTAAATCAGTATATCTACTCCTCTAACGGTAATTTTTATACATATTTAGTAAAAACTTTCAGCGCACACTTGAAAAGAAAAATATAAGGAAAATCTATGCGTTGTTATAGAAAAATATAATCAAATATATCAGATACGAATTAACACTAGTACCTAATAATTTATAACTTTTGCAAGTTGTCGAATTTCATGGACAGAGTACCTAAATTATATAACAAAATAGACATATCCAACAGTTAACTTCATAAAAACTTCCAGATCATTTCTTATGTTATAACACCATAGCACGGAAAGCCATACTTTCTCCCATAATAACTTCACATCTCGGTTCGCGCGCCGTGATTGGCTCAATCCCCACGGGGCCAGAACTTCGTCAGCAAATGAGCAGTGAGCTAACACGATAATAATTTATAAGACAACCGGTATTATTTATTGCCGGCACCGTCGTAATATCTGATGAATTTTTACACCATCAGGTGTGAGTCGCGAGCCATGAACGCGGATTGCAGTCGCGCGATGAAAACGTTGCTGGCAGCTAAGAGAAATATAGGAGATGACTTGAAAAAAATATCAATTTTATTTCGTGATACATGAAATATAATGTACGTTTCTATTGTATGATTGGCTTGTAAAAGTTTGGGTTATGACGACAAAGTCAGGATCAAAGAAAGTCGGTCATATAAGTATTATTTATTTTTTACCTTATGTTGCTGTGAGATCCACTAACAGTATTTTGACAATAAAATAGTATTATTCGTTTGCCTATTTTTGACGTCTTTATATTGAAACAATTAAAATTATGGTCGCTTTTTTGCTTAAATGATTACTAGAGATATTTTAACAAATATGCCTTCATGTCTGGCCCCTACGGGGTAGGCAGATAGCACTTATTTCTAAACATCTCTTCCCTTTCGTACATGCCATGATTTTTCTACATTTAACACTATTCACGGGCGACAATTTCGGAGACTCCTGACTGTCCATCAGCCAGTATACAAATATGTATAGGTAAACATAATATGGATTAGACATTAAATATAATATATAAAGATTTTCCATTATAAACAAGTATTTATGTGTAGACATACATGAACAGCTAACCGCGAAAGTTCGCTTACATTTACAATGTGACCGAGAAAAACATCACTCCCCTTGCCAGTGGTACGCTACAGAAATAAATAAGTGCGCAGCGCGGTGAAGAAGATATATGGTGTAGCGAGGGAATACAATTCTGGATAGCAAAGGTCTTTCCCGTTAGTATAAATGTAAGTAAATTTGAATAAAACATAGCCGGATCGACGGACCGCTCGCATCGCTTTGTTTTAATAAAACCCACAGTTGCCACGGGGAAACATCGAGAAAGTTGTAAAGAATTTCATATATGTACGCATTTCGTTTGATTTCTTTTCGTATATATCAACAATTATTGTACTAATTATATTAATGTATGTATATTGTAAACTGATCATACATGTTATAAAAAAGATGAGCGTGGTAGAAGCAACTCATGACTGTAAAGTTTGAGATTATTTCGTCCTCTCGCTTTCTGCCTACCTTGCAAGGGATATGACCTGACGATAAAAATATAAATTTGTAATTGCTATTACTGTGCAAATTTATTAGACTTCATTTCTGTGTTAAGATATTTGTTGTGTATAATAAAAGTATTTAACATATGTGGTGAAACATAAAAAGTTATGTAGGTATAGTAAAATTACTTCGAGTAATTAAAAATATGCTCGTGACTAAAAGCCATCGAGACACGCATTAGATTGAGAGATACGCATTTTGTTTTCGCCAGTACCTACTAGAAGCTATCTACATACATTGTAACGTCAACAAAAAAAATGTAGGTACTACCTACATCGAAGCAAAACTAGTTTAATAACATGAAAAAGTTATGGAGACTTACGTAATATAAGGATTCCATGTCTGGTGATGGATAAAGGCAGTGTCTATGTTACGTTTATTGTTGACATTCGATGTTCGTTCTGTTAAAAAAAAGTTACAAATTTTCTATTATCAAAAGAGGCATCTTTGATATTAAATAATAATATCAATAATGATAACTTGGCCAACTTGGCCAACTCGGCAGACTGTGACCTTAATCTTATCATTCTGAGTGGTGACCTTCACTCAACAGTGGAACGATAATACGGAAGGGAAAAAAGGCGGCAAATTATTTAGTTGCCAAGTATTTAATTTAAATTATTTATTTAAAAGCAGCAACGAATACTACGAACGTGCTATATTAGAAATAGATAAATGTGTTTGGATCTTTTTTGCTCACTCTATCGCATACGCGCGCAATACACGCGGCAGACAGTATAATATTTAAAAAGGAAGGGTTAAGTACACTCGCTTGTAATCTGTCGCGAGACAACAATCTACTTAACTTTCCTTTAATTAAAACCATTTATTTTTCTTGTAATTAATATCACTCCAACGTACTTGTATTTTGGGTGTGTCTAGCAATATCCCCGTAATAATAAATGTTATATCCGTTAAATGGCGTTTTCGAGAAACATGTTTTGTTTTGATGTATTCAAATAAGGAACTTTTATTAATAAGCTCTCTTCTTAATCTTACAACATATTGATATTATGTATTCATATTTAAATACTAAGTTACACAATAACAAGATGACACATCATAAAATCGTGCCACGTCCCTTATGAGGTAGGCAGAGAGCATTGAATATCAAATATCTTTACAGACCTGACGTTTGGTTTTCGGTACTCAGCTACTTCGCTACTAACCAATCACTACAGTTGTCGCTCATAACAGTAGCGATTGCTTATAGATCAAACGATGAGACGTCATTTAGCATTCTACATTACCAGAAGACAAAGCGTCCCTGCTATTTGTAGCCTCGTAGCATGCGATGTGTACGCAACGAATTCAAAAAGGGGGGGACTTACAAAATCAGAAGGACCCAAAAGGGTATTAAAACAAATGTCATGTGCTTATGGGATTTTCGTGTTATGTTAATGCGAGTGTTACCATGCATTCGACCCGTGATAATATACACGTGCATAAAAAAACCTTGAAAACAATATATTTTAATGATCCGTTGATATTTATTGTTATTTGTGTTTGGATTTTAAGATTATTGAATAATAGATGGAAGTTATATTGAGGATGTCTAGCGATAATCGTGAAAGGACGTGGATCATGAAAATACGTTAAATAATTGATGAATTATTAAAGAAAAAAGAAAACAAAAAAATGATAGATTTTCCAAGAAGAGAGAAATATTATGGCGTCCGTCAACTTGTAATAGCCTCCAACATGGTTCAAACGCTCTTGTTCAATGAATGCAACCGACCTACAATCATTGGTTTTCTTTGTCTTGGTTTGTCATGAAAATCTTTACATCAACACTCTTTGACACAAAGCGTAATATATGATCGTATATTGTATGTTTATATATCTAACACCTCACCGAATTGACAACACACTAATTATAGTGACGTACTCAACAATTAATGTTCAATCACAGAGAAACGTTACAATAGGCGGCAAACTGAATTACGGCGAGCGGGCGGCGGGCTGCGGTCAAGCCGCGCTAAACGCTAACCCGATCAGACATCATTTGCGACCAATTAGAATAATGCGCCCGCTCCGTGATGTATGCACGACGTGTGCGGACGCAGGACACCCATCGAGTAGCTGTACACATTGAAAATTGTAAACGTATTATTTATATAGTGTCTGTATTCGTTCGTTTTTTACAAAACGATTATAGTTTGATGATATTAATTTCATCGTTAATAAATCTCTGTAAGAATCTTTGTGATTTGTTCACCTTTGTGCAAGTTTGTTTCTAAAAAAGGAAACCAATGGTCAACACTGGATCAATAATAGTTGATGATTATGACGACTAATTACTACTCATTGATTGATTATTACTACTTCTAAACTAATATTATAAAGAGGATAGATTTGATTGTTTGTTTCCAATGAATACGCTCTGAAACTATTGAATAAATTTGATAAATTCATTCGCCTTTAGAATCTTGCATGATTGATGATAATTATAGGCCTGATGATTATAGGCGTAAAAGAAATTTATAATGTACTCATTCTTAGTTTAACGCAAAAAGCAGTGTGTGTGTGTGTTGAAATTTATAAGTTTTGAAATTTTTGTTAAATACCCTTGCAGAGCTGTGGCAGGCCGCTCATAAACTATAATTATGATTATTGTTACCTAACCTATTATGTATAATTACTAATTAATACATTTGTTTCTTTCTGTTAAAATATTGTGAGAACAAGAATAGTGAAACAGAATTGTGAAACAAGAAACTACAACGAGAATAAATGTGCGATACTTCTTCACCATTAGTTTTAAATAAAAATAATACTTTGTTATACACACTCTACAGATGTCCCTGTTCGTTAATAAATGTTTGGGGATGCGTTCGTCTAGCGGCGGGACGTCAATGTCGCGAATGGAACCTAACGCGTCTATTTGCCTGTGTGCGTGAATATTGCACACCTAGGAAGTACGTTCAAAAAATATTTGCCATTAAATCGTTCATGGAATCTATCTTTTCATTTTTATACTGGAAGAAAAATATGTCGTCCTTATGCGAAAAACAACAGTTGTTCTTAATATTTTTTACTGGACATAAAGTCTTTAACTTCTCAGTTACATTAAATTTTAGCACATGTTTGAAATTATTTTTCTATAGATTGTTATAAAAAAAAATTAATGGGGTTTCATTTTGTACCTACTTCATCGTCACCATCATCGGCCTATTCTTGTCTACTGCTGGACACAGGCCTGTCCAATAGCACGCCAGGTGGAGTGACGATATACGCAAAGTGGCTGGCAGTGAATGGATGCAAAGAGCTGAACATTGAGCTCAGTGGTGTACCATTGGAGAGGCCTATATATTTACTTATTAAATATAAAATATTTAAAATAAACCAGCTTCTAATTTTAGTGTTTAGTACTCAGTGCCAACCCTAAAGTGATGCTCGGATATGCATGCATGGTTTATTGATGTGTGTCACTGTCGGTCTCGTCATGCAGACGGACTGCGAGACTGTTGTCCGACGTAACCCTATGACAACAGCTATACTGATTACTTTGGGTTAATATGTAAAAATATTACCTTAACATTGAATAGAAACAGGTATTTAACAAAATGAGCAACTTTGCAAGAAAAAATACGCAGAGTCATTAAGAAGAAAATATATTATATGTAGTCTATGACCAAAGGAAACCGACTACTATGTGGAAAGATACTGCCTAACCCCCAAGGCACAGATGCCAGATGCATGTCAGAACATGATGCTTATTATGCTTAAGGCATATACTCGGACTTAATTATTATTTTATTTACGCTATTGACTCGCTGTTCTATTTTATACATTACGTTATTGAATATTTTAAACCTTAACCTAATATCGCTTGAATTAAAGCTTCATTATCGACAGCCTATTTTAGACCACCGTTGGATATCGGCATCCCACAAAGAACGCCATCACGCCCTGTCCTCGGCTCGCCGCATACAGCTTCCATCTGCACCCTTTCGGAGATTGTCATCCCACCTGGCCAGAGGGAAAATGAAATTACAGGTCATTAACCTTTTATAGTTCAATAGTACAGTATATAATTCGGTAAGTAATACAAATGTAATGCAGTTTTTATTTTTACCACACCGCATTTAAACAGTTTTCGTAAATTTTTTGACCCAAACTTGTGTCTCAATGTTCAAAAATTCATTGTAGTATGGTAGGAAATTGTAGGTACTTTATGTTATTTTATCGAGATAACTTCGTCGAGGACCGGGTTAGTGCTGCTCTACAAAGTAGTATGCTCCACCATGGGAAAAACCCACACCTGTATTTTGTGGCTATGCGGTCTTACCTATGTTTCATTCTGTGAGCAGATTCATCTGCCATAATTTTAACTGTAAAAATATTAGTCGATGAAATTTTATTTCTGTGTAATGAAACGAAATATATATTTATGGAAGTTACCACATACAATGGTCATTCGGCCTCAATACAGTTGTATACTTAATCAATCGAATTCTAATATACATACCTACATAGTATTGTAGGTATTCAACAATTATACGGTGCAGCTAAGCAAGTTGTAGCAGTGTCTATTAATAGATATGAATCGCGTGTTAATTTGGCGAGGCGTGTCCGAGTGGCCCATTGGGAGCTGGAATAAGACATTGTCACTACATTAATTGTCCTATACTCTACATTGCTCTATATTGTTGTAGAGTCCGCTTAGTCGATGCCTGTCTCAAAGATATATAGTGCTTCTAGTAGAGTTGAATAAAATATTTGTTTATCATCATCATTATCGTTATCATCGTCGGCCTATTGGACTTTACTGCTGGACAGAGGTTCTTCTGAGGGGCTATGCCCGTAACCCCCACGCCGGCCATGTGGGTTGGGGATCGCGGAGAGTTAATTTTAATTAATAGGCAAATAGGGTCTGGGTTCAAATCCTGAGTTGGGAACTATTACATTTTCCTAATTAACAATTCCTAGTTATAAACTATAATATTGTAGCTTGAAGTCTGGATTTGATCTCGGTGTATGGCAATAGGTTCACCACCTATGCTATTATAGGACGTAAACGTAGCTGGTAAAACGTTGGAGTGTAAGCTACTCTTTGTCCTATTGTTTTTCCTAATTTCATACCCTTTTGCTTATCATTTCTGCCTCTCATGTATCATGAATTTATGTAGGTTGCTTTTTACTCACAGCCATTGCAAACATTATTTGTGCGGTTGGTAATCGAATCCACGACCCAGGGCTAAGCAGTCACGTTATAGTATAAAATCATTGTCTTCATGGTTATTACCGTTATTCGACGAAAGTATATTGGAGGGTATAATCGTGGAGGTAACAAGCCATACCTCCCGTAAGAGGGTTCGCGTGTACCGCACGGAACATAACCCTTGTCAATCTTCAGTTAATTTATGCCCGTATTTGTTTAACCAAAAAACGTTTAAACGCGCCGATTTACGGCCCCTGTCCGAACTTTTCCCGACATATTGCCTTTCTTGCCCCGTTTTTACGGCGGGTCTCTACACTCGCTCACCAAACTTTCGGGATACAGAAGTGTCATGAAATTGTTTTGTTTTTATATCAAATTTAAATGTTTGCTTCTTTTTCACATTGATTAATGTAACAGAATGTATTTCCTGCCCGTGCGGAGAGTCGGCGAAATATTCGCATTATTGTGTACTTTCACTTTACGTAACGTGTATATGATTCCGTTGGAACACATTTTACAACGTATGTATTACAGTTAACAAACAAAATCTTATAAGAAAGGGATCCTACTACGCAAATCAATTTAACCCAACAAAGAATAACTATTATCGAAATTTTTCTTAACCTGTTTTATTGCTTGAAATAACAATACGAAGGAGCCGCGAACTCTACATATATACAACACCTCACCATGTATGTATGTATGTAACCTCACTATGTATGGAGGCGGCGCAATTAACATGATACGTTTAATTACCAGCGCATAAATTGTACGTCGTGTTCAGTGTTAACCAGCCCTATGTGCCTCAGACTAATAAAAAGTGCGCTGGTCGAATGAGGCTTCTGATAGTTTCGAGAAACTAGGTATCAGTGAAACATTTAGTCTATAATAACCTAATAAATTTTACATAAATGATCAACTGACGTATGTCTGTACTACATATATATATACATATTTATACATTGATATAAATATTAAGAAAAACTATGAAGACAATGATTCGAGTATGTTTATTTAGGCATGGTACTTCATGGTAACCAAAACGTACATTAAATAATATGCAGAAAATATGTATGTCGTGTTTTTAAAAAAACGGCATACGTATTATTAGCCAACTAGTTCAAGAGACTTAGCGATTGGTTTTATTATTACATATATAAAAATAATTATTCGTCTATAAATTGCACATTTTTTCCGGAATAGATGATAACTCAGGTTATGTCTGTTTCCACAGTATGTTCTAAATCGTTTGATATCATATAACAGTTATTTCGTGTAACATGTAGCCATGAATAAAACTATTATCGAAATAATTAAAAGCTTTATAAATTACAGTAATGTCAATTCTGTTGACTTAAACTGAGTGGACGTTGCATATATTATAGCAATTAATGAGTCAATTACTAGAAGAGAAAAGTTTACTGAACGTTTAGGTACTTACTGCATTTAAACTAATTAAAACATGTATTAAGCACTTACAATTATTACATTAAACATGGGACGTATAACGAAGAAGATGAAACGTGGGCGTACACTCCTCTGCGTAGCCCTTCGGCTAAATACAGGCGTGATTTTATGTTACGTTCACACAGTATACGAACAAATTCGTAACAGTGTTTCTTGTTTAATGCCGAAAGTATGTATTATTTAAAATTTTCGTACTTGCATGTTGCGACGGTCGTAAATATCAGCGACAAATTCGGCGCCAATCGCGACAATACGCGTCCCATTTGTCGCGTTTCGCGCGCGGTAAATAATAACGCACGTGGACGTCACTTTATCATGATTATTTATTGGCTCATTATAGACGCGAATAAAGCTCATTTAAACCTTTTTTTATTATGACCAATAATTATTATGAAGATTAAACGAAATACATGCCTACTTGCATTTAAAAAAGTACACCCTGTTTTTGGACTGTTTAAAATTTGGAAATCAACTAGATATAATGTTAAATTGTTGTGAATTCGTGACTGTATATAAAGACAATATTATAAGTCAAATGTAAGTCTAAATAAGTCAGAAGTAAGTCTAAGTAAGTCAAAAGTAAATTTGAAAGGTGAAAGGTAAAGAATTTACAATTGATACTGTTGTTCTATAATACCGGCTTGCTATATACATAGCAATCTGCCACGATAATGAACCTAATTTTAGCAAAATAAAAATGTTTATTACACTTTCTATTAGGCATCACAATTTACACAACAAAAGGGTTAACAAACGTCAAATAGTTTAAACAGGCAAAACTAAATACTTAACAAGGCAAATATGGAGGCTTTGTATCATTACAACGCACATTAAACATAATATCTCCCCCAGGGTTTCGTTAAAACTATCCGAAGGTACGTAATGCGGAAAATTTTCCCAATAAGCTTCATATTGGGCAAATTTCACTCGATGCCTATCCCCGCTTGATTTGCCCAATGAATGTACCAAATTGAAATATTTTACGCTTCGTTAAAACAGTTCGGAAACTAATTTAAAGTCGATAACTACGATCTAACTAAAAAAGTTTGTACCTACTCATTGCATTTTTACAAGTTTAATATGTAAACATACTCGTACTTATAAAGTAAACTTGATTTCTGCCATAATATCAGTGCCTTCAGGTCTAAGATAGTCATAATTATTAATATACCCACATTTCAACTGTTCGGTATTCACAAACATTTGATTATTATTTGGTTATTTCAAAATGCATTTAACGATTGTTCAATAAATTTTATTTAATTCTTTTTCAATATTAGGATTTGAATATTAATTCGTTTAATTTGACTGCCTCGTTGGTCGTGTTGGTTGCGAGTGCGACTGCCGAACGTGAGGTCCTGGGTTCGATTCCCGGGTCG
>DWFO01003923.1:0-11815 GCA_018246595.1 Mimoniades nurscia nurscia
GAAAAATAGATTTTTTATAGCTTTCTATCAGTATTTTTAATACCTTAGGCTCAAAACTTTTCAGCCGCCCCTCGTACCTACTAGACATCAGACAATTTACGAACGCGATCGCTCCATGGATTGTTACAAAAATAAACAGCGATAAGAAACGCATTTAATTATCTTGCTATCTGCTCATTTATCACTGTGTGTTACGAAAACGTCATGGCGTCATTACAATGATAACGTCTCACTCGACTCAACTAGATCAAACTTTGATCGAGCGGGCTGGTGCCGTGCAAGTGCCATCTCTCTGCCGGCCAATTAGAAGTTACGTCGAGTACCTGCACGCGGCACGTGAAACTTTCACTTTATTTGGAAACCAATTAGTGTCGTTGACGATATGCTGTGTGCCTAATGAATTCAGTTGTAAAAGAATGTGAACTTGACAAAAAGTAGTGAACGGTATGTCAGATTTTTGCCAGATTTTCAGGCTTTTGCCAGATTGTAGAGTTCCAGAGAAACAGAGAAAATAAAAGTGATAAAGGAAAAATATAAATGAAAGTCGCGTAAGGTTTGTCTGCTTTTGAGGGATGATTGAATTCAGGAGGAAAAAAGAAGGAAGCAATGCGGTAAATGATTGAAGATCTTATTGATGCAACATCATCTTTGAATCAATCGCAAATACCTTTATCTATAGAAGTCCGTATTATCCCCAAGGATGTTAAACATTACTTATTAACGATAAAACGGGGACCAATTGCGCTACGTATTTTCCGAACTACGAAATCCATCTTGGAAATTTACCACCAGCGTCCAGCTATCCAAGAGCCAAAAACCGCACACGACATTTTTTTACTTTACAGTTGGCTTGCACACGGCAACCGCATCAACTGTTACGACGCTTCAGTGTGCACCACAAGCAACGGACGTAAAATTATAACAGAACTGCACGGATATTAATTACTCCATGGACAGTAAACCATTCTGCTCCAGTTTCATCGCTAAGATTAAACCACCACGAGCCTATATACCCAGTAACATACGTGACGTTACATTTCACCGACAGAGCGAGAGTTTATTAACGCACGTCTAATAATACAGCGCCTTGAGGCGAAGCCGATACTGGAAACTTTTGTACATTAATAACAAACACTGCTAACAACGATTAACGGGAATGGACTATTTCTAGCCGAAGACTCATCGCGGCAAGCACAGTGCAAATGGCAAACACGACGCTCGCGCAGATGTTCAATGGTCGATGTGGGCCACTGGCACCGCACTCAATAACACAGGGTGGAAATTATACGCGAGTGAGAAGCATATAGGCTAAAATATTTACGGCACTTACAGCGCACAAAGTTTACGTAAAATATTACCATCAACGTTATAAAAGTATACGTGTAGATAAAAGACGTCAAATGATCGTTGCCTATAAAATTAAATAACCTCTCACTCACAGTTTACATAAAACGAGGACAAAGAACGAGGCATGTGTAATTATTATTATTATTACATCATCACGCCTAGGTCCCTTACGTGGTATGCAGAGAGCACCGTATGGATCGTTAAGAACATATTTTTTTCCCTGTAATTACTTCCATACAAAGGGTGCTGAAACGTTGTCATGCATCAGGACAAGAGTGAGTACTCCGAAGAACTGTTTGACCTGGTGCCTGTATCACCCGCCGCCGATTTAAGTTTCATCCACATCAGCTGGACTCGTGGCGGTCCTCCACGGTTCGGTTTGTGCACTCGGTTGTACCGCCTACACGCAAGATGTGGAATGAGTTTCCATCTGAGGCTTTCCCGGAGCGCTATGGCATGGAGTTTTTCAAGAAATGCGTAAAGAGAACTCTCCTTCAAAATCGACAATGCGTTAGCTGCACCTCGGATATTGCGAATGTCCTTAGGCAAGGGGAACCAGTCAGGTGGTCCAACTGCCTGTTTGTCCGGCTCAATATATAAAAAAAAAATAAAAAAGCACATTAGATATATGAAACATTTCACATAACACCATAAACCTTTCAGTTTCTCTTTGTCCACTTGATGAAATGTATATCGCGATTGTGTGAAAGTAAGGGCCTATCCTTATAGAGTTATTTTAGTTCCTAGAACTTTCTAAAAAGTCAACATTAGCTTTTTATGGGGTACATATAAATTTCAGAATCAATTGAAACAGCCGACGACAAGGCACTTATTGTGTATGATTAACATAGAAGAATGCTAATAAAGCAATTGCCCGAGTTCTGTGGCGCGCACCATGACTAACCAGTTCATTAATTCACACCCGCACCTTGTAATTATTAGTGCTAACTATGATGTTAACAAAAAATCAATCGATTAACTAGTGTAAACAGTGAAGTTATAAATAAACGGGGTACTGTAATACATTCCTTTGCCTAACTCTATGGGAATTACAGGCGCGAAATTACATACCTACGTTTCTTACACATTACACACTCCTACGTTAGGATCTTATAACTGTACGTAATTATCGGTAATATAGAGCACATCTCAACATCTTATCGTTATTGATATTGTTACTGAAATATACAATCATGTAAATTTGTATTCAAATAGTTTTCTTTATTAAGTATAAGGTAATATAAAAGATAGAATAAATAGATACATATTCAATGAACGTTATAATATACATAGATATGGTGTTCATTTGACGGCTTTGGGCATTACTCGGGCTATGGAAGTTTGGGCGAAATTAACCAGTGTAAAAAGTACCAGAACGACTAAAATAAGAATACAAAGTTTCACAATATAGCAGTGTGGCTTCAGTCCGATAATGAACATGCGGTCCAGCTTATCATGTAGGTATATCCACTATGAGCCATTAAAGCAGGTTACTTCCAAAAAACCGTTTTTGACCAGGAAATGGGGTAAAAAGGCTGGTATTTTTTTATCAAATTCTTTTTGCCATTTAAATAATACTTGAAATCACAATAAGCTTGTCTATATAGAGTTGCTTGGCATAATTTTTAAATTTCTGCACAGGCAGCAGAATTTTATTGGGAATTTTATTACGCACCCGATCCGACATTCCTATTGTATAAGTAAAGGAACCATCAGTTTCATTAATGTGAAATTTAGGCAACGCAAGTGTATGAAACATAAAATGGTTTATGCTGCTCATTAAGTAACGTAAAATCACGCCTGTAATATCCGAAGAGGCAGGCAGAGGAATTGTAGCGCACTGCTACAATTCGCCAGTTACGTTTGCGCCCCATAATGAAATAGGCGGTCAGTCTATTTCCATACACCGGGCACAAATTCAGACGCCAGTCAAATTGCAAGTTAGACTTAAATCCAATAATACCCGTGATTCGAACCCCGGACCGCTCAATCGGCAATCACGCTTGCAACCACTCGACAAACGAGACAGTCTCATTGAGTATTACCAGCTATTTTCGTTATTAAAATATTACCGAAGCTATAACGAGTAATGGAAAATAATGTAAATATCCCGGGCTCATAGATTGACTTTACATTTTTAAAACTGAGTTCAGTGTGTGCAATGGGACGATAAGATTTTTTATAACGGCACCTTGCAAAGCTAAATACCCACGAGTAGTTTCACCGTTGAAAATATTTAAATCTCTGAAAGGTACGTTTAATTATATAATTATATTTTATGAGGAAATATACGGAACAGAGCATTTTATATTAAGTTTTATTTTAAACAATAGAGCTTTAAATAAATAAAAAAATTTATTTTTTACACTACTGCTTGTACCCCTCTTGCTTGTACCTTTAAGTGTACATATAGGTTAGGAATATAATTTAGATATTGTAATTGTTGCATATGTCGAAATAAGTAATTGATTGTATTATATTTTGTGTATCACAGAAAACATATATTAAAAAAAATATAATAGTCATATATTTAAAAGTATTGCATGCGGTTTAATAAAAGACGTTGGACAAACACATATAAGACGAACATCATTTGCATTGTTTATATCAATGGAACACGTTCAGATAATAAGATAATAATAATAAATATAACTTGACATTTATAGCTCCTATGTACCTACTTATAGCTGTGGTATCATAATCCATAGTTATTATAACAGGTATCAGTAGCCAAATAAAAAACATACCTACATATCTTCACTCCAGGTATTTCACGGGGTAGACAAAGAGTACCAAGTCCAAATGTCTCTATTATTACAAAACTGCCGCACTTCTTTTACATTATATATGATCACATTTGATATAAAACAAATTCTTAACGATATTCGTCCGACAGGATATGAACCCGGGACGCCATATACATATGTATCTATATGTACACGTCAAAAGCAATGAGCCTAATCGAAACCCTTACCCATCTGCAACATAGTTACGAAACCGTGGATAGCAATTTTAACAATCGTCGCGCTATGACCGTCGACGAGTTAAAACTCATATAAGTAGTTTGTATTTATTTTTGAAACAGAGACAAGAAGACGCTTATCAACGAAATCTTTGGCAGAGCTAATAGATCTGACGAGAATCATTGTTGGAATTTTTGTTTCAGGACGGAACAGGAACGGGAGTGTTTAATTTCACAAGTTTTTGGCACCCGACGCCACCTCGCGACTTTCGCGCAAATCTGATAACAATATCGCATATTCCGTCTGCACTCACAATGGTCTTGAAAGTAGGTCTTGCTTTTATTTTAACCGCCGCCAGCCAGCGCAAGGGCAAAGCGCGGTGGGATATTATTTTTAAAGCTGTATTAGCTTTCGGTTTCCCCAGTTGCGATTTCAGACGACTAACTCTATCTACACATATTTTATCTCACGTTTAATAATTAATTTTAATTACGTTGGTACACGTCTTGTTACATTGCGCAATTCATTTTAAATGAATACTATGTATTACGCATGCGGAAATTGAATACTTAATAATCTGATTATTTTGCTCATATTTCATCAACATCCGCTCGACTATAAGATTACTTTGCGAATTCTAAACATGAAGTTTATCAAAAATGACCCCTTTCGGTTTCTACGAGATAAAATAACACGTGTTTGTGTTTTATAAACATGAACTAAAGAATAAATGAAATGACTACTTATTGAGCACATATTATAGCCTAATTAAATTAGGGACATGATCGTAAATAATGTTATGATTCTTCTTCAAACCATAAATACATATAGGTATATTCCGAGCGCTGACGAAGCGATCTGTACATATCTCTAAAAGATTACAAGCATTTACCCCGATGCTGGACTGCAAGGAATTATTTAACAGTGATTGAATTATATGGATTATTAACTAGAAGTTTGTGAACGGGGACGAATTAGGTATCCACGGAACGGTTTACCTTCATTAATAACTTTTCGGTTACATGTATTAAAAATATATCAGAAGAAAATCAACTGATATACGAGTAGTAGTATCGGAGCTCAGGATGAAATTTAAAACGAAGGATTTTTACATTTTTAAATAGCCTTTATAAATTTACAAATCGTTAAAATTTATATAGTCCCTTCATGCCGAATAAAATTGTGTGTTCTTAAAGGTATTCGAACTTTGTAAATACTTGTAAAGCTGTCCGAGATAGGGTAGAAATATCGTCATTTGAAAAGAATGTCCAATACCATACTTTTTGGGATGGAGGAATGTATCGACCCCAAACCCAAAGTAGGTACAGAAATGTGTTATTTCAAAATCATTTACACCCAAACAGGCACGGTAAACGTCCGTAGATGTCATACAAGCCAATACTCTAACAAATTAAACTAACGTCCTACATTTTGTGGCGACCATAAAATAAATCATCGCGACAGCCGCGAGAAATTGTAGAATTTTCCACCGAATCGTAAACATTAAAATTAGTAGATATTGAAATATCAAAACGTCCCAACGACATGTTAAGTAACGCACGATTAAATATATGATTTGTGATCGCATCAAATACGACACGTGATATGAGTGTGTTGTATTTAATGAACCGTCCATTGAAGTCGTGTTTACATCATTGAAATAATAATTAAAATATTATATAAACAAGACGCCTATAAACCAAATCCGTCGCGAGAGACATTAAACACACCTCAATCGTATTATGGGTAGTGTAGGTCTGTGGCGGTGACATTTTGCAAAACAGCGGCCTTTGAGTGTGCCTACGTAAAGCAGTCGACCTCTGTCGTTATACATATGACTGTTGTTAAGTTTAACTGAAAATTTGTCGCGGTTTAAAAACCAAACTGGATCTGTTAGGTTAGACTGTGCCTACCATGATAAACAAAAGGTGGATCTTTAAAAAGCTAGAGCTAAAGCAATTTATAAATGAGAAATCTAAGTGAGAAAAATCTAAGTTATAAAAGACCAATAGCACCCGACCCGGGATTTGAAACCAGGAAATCTCGATCAGCAGTCGCCTTCGCATCCACTCAACCAAAGGCAGTCAAGTCAAGGCAATCATAAAATCTATACCTACACATAATAATCGTAAAGAATCTGTTTCTATATATGAAAAATATTGATTTAACATTCAGTGATGAACCTGATGAACTACGACGCAACTAAACCCAACACGTGTATATGTATTTATGTATACGTGTATTTTTAGTAGTCACAATGGAATGTACAGAGTAGCGTAGGTATATAATCTGAATGGCAAATACGTGCAGCCCTGAAAATAAGGCAGTAAGATGAAAATACTTTATTGAAGTGTTTATTTTTGTTTAATATTTTTAGTTGGTAGCAATTATATCCTCAATAGACAGATTGTATTACACCTAAACATAGAATTATACTATATTATGTTAATTGAAAAAATATTAACCCGCCATGGAAATCGAAGCCATAACCGTCAATTCAGCGATCCAGATCCATAAGCACTGAACTAACAGGCTAGTCAAACGAAAGAACGCGACATTCAATTAAGAAAATTCCAGGTAGGTATTGTTACCACATGGTGAACACAACGCTACCAAACTCCGTACCCCTCGTTCAATATTCATCGCCGACTGAACGACGAACGAGGAGCGTGCGAGCCGCCGCCACCGCATTTGCGTTCCGACGAGAACGGAACGTTTGAGCGATGTAAATAATCAATTAGCGTGAAACTGGAAACGACGACCACTGTATGTACGTACGTACAATATGTAAATTTATATTCTTCCTTCTAAAGGTCGTCACAGACGGAACTAGATTGTTGTATATCACCACAAAGCATATTACGTTATACATATTAAATAAAACATTCGTATCGTCTATAGTGTAGCTCGGTTGGCCGCATAAGTGGCTATAATACAATTTTTTTTACGTTTTTTTACAAAAAAAATTCCTAAAAGAGCATGTGTGACGGTATTCGTGAATGTAAGGAAGACGAAAGAATATTGCCCAGACTGTAGCGAATGGAAATCTATAATCTATTAATCTCTGCTTATCCCGATGGTAAATAGGTGTGACAATATATATTTATCTAGGTAGCTATCGTCTGTAGCACTTCGCCAAGATATAGTAGCAAAAAATATTTTAATACAATATAGCTATGTCTTAGACGACCTTAACACTGTACCAAATACTATTTACATATTTAATCAGCCGGCCTTCGTGTTTTCCGTTGTTGCGAAGAATATTTTTAAGTTTTCAGTATCGACTCGTGCCGTTTCTTCGATATTTAAAGTCAACTAGCGTTAGTGTTTGGGAATGTAAATTTTCACGGCTTAAAAAAATAACACATGTTTTGATCGAACAACAAAGTTATCAAATTCCAATAACTCGATTTAATCCTTTTGCGTTAAAAGACAACAGACAAATAAACAACATTTTCCGAAATTTTCTCACACTACATTTATATATTACAAGTAAAAATTCGAAGTCTTAATATTTTTTTAATCACTATAAAAATTCGGTCTTTATAAGATATGAATTAGCAATATTTAAAAGCAAGTACAAAGAAAAACAGTTGTATTTGCACAAATATTAATACATACAACATTTTATCTAGAAGCTTTTATACAAATATTACATATTAAATAATTTATTATTTTAAGACAAATAGTACCTAGGTACTTAATTAGTACATAGGTGTTGTATCGCTTAGTCAAAAAGTTAAATCTGTTCAAATTAAAAAAAATTACAAAAATATTGAGAACAATTTCTATTACGAGACAATTAATGTTACACTTCGTATTATGAGAAAATCGAAATTCACATCTAGCACAGACTATTTTACAACCATGTCACTAATTGTATTTCTGACAGTTAAGCTGAATCTCTCTCTTAGGTCGTGGCTTATTATGTCTTCCTTGCATATCATTCCCACAACACAGATGCAATACCTCTGCATTCTGAACCCAATGGTCGACGAGCATTTAAGTCATATCACTCTATTGCAGATTTACGGGAAGTTACTCTTTCATCTACTGAAATCTGAAACTTTTTGAATAGCTCCAAGCACTCCAAACGAGACAACAAATCGTTGCTATCCCATTGTATTCGGAACCGACAACTCAAGACCTATTTAAAAGTAATTATTTTATCAAGATCCTAAAATATTTTTCTTAGACACCTGTGTTTTAATATAAACATTCAGTACCTACCTACTTATTCAACACAATTCTAGTACAGATCAACCTTTGTTACTGAAAAATAAAAACATAAAAAAAAATAATTAAGAACATTTACTTTATCATCGGCTTATTGTTTCGCGAAAAACTGGGACAGTGGGTCGGCAAACGGTATTTGGACGGGAAATTGCAACGCAAGTGAATTTTCATTTTCTTAAAACTTTTCTTTTGCAGCGCCAACACATTCCGAATGAGGCCACGTGCTTCAGTCGCGAGACCTCGCTCGTGTCTAGGATTGCCACCGTGTTTATATTGCTATACAGAAAATATTCCTTGGCACGAAAATATACACCAATCTTATCTGAAGGTACACATCAAGCACAACAACGCATCAATGAATATATAAAATATTTAACTTTTCATGTCAACTTAAGCTTGGAAACATTATAAAATCTGAACGCCGATATCCACGTTCGTAAACGGCAAAAGTACCACAGACCCTGACGCCTGCCTCGTTAGTCGTGTTGCTTGCAAGCGCTGGTGTTGATCGGGAGGTCCTTCGTGAACTACCGCGTCCCGAATTTAGATTTTCTAGTGGTGTCTCTGAGTCTGGAAATATGCCCGGTGTATGGAAATGGGCTCAACACCTATTCCATAGTGAAACATAAAGGTAACTGGTAAAACGTGGGGGTGTACTGCACTCATCTTCGGAGATTACAGGCGTGATGTTACTAAAACAATAGACAACGTGTAAGTTGAGCTCGATGCTCATGACAAAAGATTTTTGTTGTACCGCCCATATATCATATCGTTATAAAAATTGGAGTATTCACTACAGCAATAATATCGCCAATTTCCATGAAATCGATTATGTATAAGTATAGTTGGCCCGAAGAAGCAGCGCCGCTACGCATATTTATATCGAAAAGGATTTGTTAATAAAACTATTTGTATCGGTGTAAAGAGTAGGTATACGAACTAACATTAATTGGCTCTAACATTAACAGTTATATTTAACAGTCGTATTAACAGTTTCGTTCGCGGTTGGCGACAGTTGCCCATGGTTGGCCATATTTGCCCACTTGTAACTGTTGTTGTTGTAACACATAAAAAATGTCTACACACATCTGCGCTGTTATCCACATGTAGGTACATTAATAATTACAATATTTAGGGTGTTTAGCGATAGAAATCAGTCGTAAATCAGCGTTTGTCACAACGCGTCCATCGTCACTGAACTTTCAGAAATGACATCTTGTTACATGAGAAATATCTTATAACACTGAAGCTACTACTACAAACATCAACGAGTAGAACGACGATAAAAATAGTAGTCGACAAAAGCATAACATCTAAATGTCTAACATCATAAGAGTTCGAGGCATAAATTTCTTGTTCAAACAAAGACCTACAAAATAGTGCGAAAGTCAAGATTTTCACAAATTTTCCTCTATATTACGTATACCGCACTCGTTTTCAGAGCTAGATGTGGAGGGCCCTAGCTACTAAGCTTCAAGCCAGCAAAGGAGCGCCTCGAGGACGCTCAAAATCTGCCCCAAGCTACCCGTGGAGTGCCCTTCAACCTGCCTTACCCTTTCCTCCTCGGTGCACTTTAAACGATTTTTGCGGATAACAGATTTATTTTTTAAAATTCTGTCGAAAATAATTGGATGAAAATCCTTTTGTAGTAATACCATCTGTAGAAACAAGAATTGAAGTTAATATTTAATACAAATCTCATTAAAATATAACAGTTAATACTCGTAGCGATAAAGCAGTCTTATTTGACCCGCAGCACAATGCTTGATTTGATGAACGCTTTACTGTTTTTGTTACTTAAAAGATGTGATCAATCTAAAAACCACATGGCATGTTGTTAGTAAATACCTGCCAATTTCCCATTTTATTACAAAGATATTGACATTAATATCGCCACAAGTACCATATTTTACATTTAATCGTCCAGGGCTTTCCTAAGGACCCATACAATAAACTATATCTAATCTCACTCTCTTCGAAATGTGATAATTCACACAAACAAAATCCCAAAACATAAGCAAAGTCCATATAAGCGAGAAATGCTAAAAGTATATTGCAAGCGACTAAAAAGGTACTGCTTTAAAAAGTATTTTCCAGAACACTACCTGCCCGCGTTCCACTGAAATAAGAAACATTTATGTCCTCCTGCTTATTTCCCGACACAGTCGGAAACGGCTTACGCTACTAGCATTGTCCGGGATATATAAACCTCAGCCGTTGTAGCGGAAAGTGTTCCAGTTAAAAGCCCAGGATGTAGGATATTCAGTTTGAAAATAAACTTACAAACATGTACACACTTTTATTTTTTCTCGTTATTGTGTTTTTAACGTGCTCTACGTTTTTGACATGTCGCTTGACGAAAATATTTTTCTGTCCTCCATTCTAATACTTAAATTAAGTGCATGTATTTGGTATAGTCATATATAGTGAAAAAATCGTACTTTGCTATTTTGCTTATAAGTTTGTATCTAGGCGATAAACCCGCCCTTGTTAACTTAGCGCATTTGTTACCTAAATATAAGAATTTTACAATATATATATAAATGAATATAAACCTTCACGTTTGATAATCGCTCCCAAATTTGGGACAAAACTACATTAACCTCAAGATTGCGTGGGCGCCTCGCGAACAAACAGTGTCATTTACCTCCGGAATGCATCTATATTTATTCTTTTTTATGTGAAATCCGATTGGCATTAAGTGGTCATCGCATCTTTATACATTTTCAAATCAAACAAAACGAGCACAACACTCAAGGCTATAGACTTCAATCACAAAACTTTTATTACATTTTGGCCGTAAACATTTTGGTAAAAGACGGTACATGTTTGACTTCCTCGTCGATCGTGATCCTGGATTCAAATCCCGGGTCGGGCATTACTGCAGTTTTCTTATTTAAATTTTCTAGTTGTTGCTCGGAATTTGACCATCTATTCCATAGTGGACAGTAACATAAATGGCAAAACGTGCGAATGTACATGCTACACTCCTCTGCCTACCTCTTCGGGAATTACAGGCGTGATGTCACTTTTTTTATTACGTCACATGGTAAGTACCTACTTATCGACGCATACAACAAGCGGTCGATCCGGTTTTTACGTGGATGATAACGAAGGTTATACCATGTTGGTGTACGCGAGGATGGTTTAAGCATTTGATGAACTGGTTTGGCTGTAAGTTTCATTAAAGCCAATGAACAATGGAGTATAGTCGAATAAGTTGTAGATCTCTATTTACTGTGGGGGGGGGGGGGGGTGGTAGATCGAGC
>DWFO01003924.1:0-11808 GCA_018246595.1 Mimoniades nurscia nurscia
GATTTTCTAGCAGTGTCTCGGAGTCTGGACATGTGCCCGGTATATGGCAATAGGCTCACCACCTATTCCATAGCGGGTCGTCAACGTAACTGATGAAACGTGGGAGTGTTCTACATTCCTCTGCCTACATTTCGGGGATTACAGGCGTAATGTTACGTTTGAATCTTTTTAAGTAAAACAATTATTCAAAACATTATTCGAAGCAATTTTTTTTTGTTTCATCGTAACGTAAAAATGTAATTCATAAAAGTCCGGCTCTCGTGAATGGAACAAGATCAACATTCAATACTCACATCCGCCGTTCATTCAATTCCCACTAATCCAATTACACATATATTCAGCTATTATCGAATCATTAGTTTTCGGACGCGATCGATCTGCATCGATGTAGACGGTTCCCAGTAAAGTGTTCAGACACGTCTAAATTTATTCGAACTAGCTTCGCACTCGCCTGACAATGAACTCTTGTCGTGTAAACAGTACATCATTCAACGCGACCTGGCGCTCGTCTATCGACTTCTCAGCGGCGGATCGTAAATCGATATTTACCGGTTAGCACAACACTAGTTGTAGTAAGTGAGTTTTTACGACCGCCCGTAATTAGAGAACTTTCGGATTTTGAATTTAGAATGCCAGTTGAACGTGTTGTTGAATGATTTCCGTTTCACTGACGGATTGACTTATAATGTATTATTGCTAAAAATATTTATAATGAGTAGGTACTATAGTTGGGTTCATATGTGAGAGTTAGATTAATGTGTTATATTTTAAATTAAAAAACGCCATCTTTTTGGTAACATTTCAATGAAAAAGGGAAGATATCTGTTTTTTTTTGCATCCGTCATAAATTATTTCGATTCTGTTGCAGAGGTAGCTAAGTATACAACTAAATGTTTATCATAAATAAACCATAGACGTGGACATGCAGTATCAAAATGGATCTTAGTTAGCATCCTGCAATGAAATAACCTTAAGATATGTAACCAGTAACATTCAAAGAATAAATTTAACCTTCTAACAGGACTGAATTCTCTAAAAAATAATTCGAATGCATTTAACTACGAGTATAAGTATATTGCATTCCAAATTCAAAATCAAGAACTTAAACTTCACACAGAACCTACGAAAAAAAATAGGCCAAATCTAACATGAACAAGCTTAGATTCTAATTTAATCGTCAACCCAAAATATTTAATACCGCGCTGACCATTGCTCGAGTTATCAGGTGTGAGAACTTTCGTTCACATAATTTACTCTCAATGTATATGATTTTTGATTGATAACAAATATGTGGAATGAATCATAGGTTATAGTAATAAATCACTTCATTATTTGTTAATAACGTCATGATTGGCGTTTAGGAATTTCCGTTCTCACATTTTAGGATATTGCAAACTCGGTGAATGAAACAAAATCAATGAAATCTCCTTGCAATTGAAATGTTTTGCTAGAAACATATTTTTCTTCTGAGTAAAATTATAAGACACTCTACGTATTATGTAATATAATATGTATAAATTATAGAATGTGTTACTTTTTGGAAAAGAAATGTGTACTAAATGTTCAATACTATTATCATAATTTTTCTTCTGAGTAAAATTATAAGACACTCTACGTATTATGTAATATAATATGTATAAATTATAGAGTGTGTTACTTTTTGGAAAAGAAATGTGTACTAAATGTTCAATACTAATATCATAATTTTAATTGATCGCACATGATTTTTTCCTAACGGTTTGGCACGGACTAGACATATCGAGGGTGGGATGTGTAGAATAAACTGTTAAAATGACATATATTTCTGTAGCACAAAACAAGCAATCTTTAACAAATTAAATGAAAACATTAACATTGACTGCCTCGTTGGTCGTGTTGGTTGCAATCGCGACTGCCGATCGAGAAGCTCTGGCTTCAAACCCCGTGCCGGGCACTCTTAGATTTTTCTAACTTACATTTTGTAATAGTCGCTCGGAGTCTGGATTTGTGCCCGGTGTATGGCAGTATGTATGGCTCACTTATACCATATAGCTATATTAGCTTATATAGCTCATCTATACCATAGTGGTACATATGTAATTGGTGAAACGTGGGAGTTTACTACACTCCTCTATCTACCTCTTCGGCGGCTACAGGCATGATGTTACGTGTTACATTCTCCTTTCAGGGCGTCTGGCAGCGCAGTGATCCTCGACCCTCGCATGGTGTGCAAGAAGAACCGGCGGTCCAAGGGCCGTTTGGCGCAGATCTGCAGAAACGAGACCGGCCTGCTGAAGGAGATCAGCCGCGGAGTCACCCTGGGTGCCACCGAGTGCGCGCACCAGTTCAGGAATCGGCGCTGGAACTGCACCACGCAGAGGCGCAGCATGAGAAAAATACTAGTGAGGGGTGAGAATAAAAAAAAATACATGAATTAGAGTATCTATTTATTCGTTACCATAGCTAATAAAAAAGAGCAAACTTAAGCCTTGGAGATTAGTAAAAAATGTATAAACGAAAGGAAACATTTCAATCAATTTCATAACACAGAACAGGTGGTCAGGTCAGTACATATAACAGTCAATTGACATGTAGGTACATAATATATATGTGTTTGTTTGACTGTGTGTGTGAGTGTGTATAAAAATATTTCATGTATTTACCATCTTGTTTATTTGTATATTATATTGGAATAGTGGTTAGTGGCCCTGTCCGCTGGACAAGGGATTGTGGGTTCGATTCCCAACCAGCACACGCACGCGTTCTTATTTCGTGTCTTTACTTAACATTAGCGAAATCAGTATGTGCGCATACCTATAGTTATAGTACACCGAGCAATCATTGTGGGTGATGCCTGTAGCAGAAGCGCGGTAGGTACGTAAGGTAACATTTGGCGTTTGGTGTTCTTTGCCTACGACGCACGTACCTGTAGTAACTATATAATAATGATATGTCACATCATATTTTATGAGCCGCGTCAGACAACACGTCGCAACACGCGCGACGGCGTCACACGGGTTATCATCAATCATCACGAAACAGAAATAAAAATGATGAAGTCTGATTAGCGACACTTTCGATGTTTCGTTACTTGATAATGTTATGTTGCGTAGACATCGCAACGTATTTATGGTTGTTCATTCCTTATGCGGCTTATTGTGCACACGTGACATGTTGACGTGTCTGACACGTGACACGTGATACGTGAAATTTGCAACGGTATATTTTCCATTTCGTGTACCTATTGCTAGACGTATTATTTGTATTTTATCAATGGAACGTAACGACTAGGCATCTAGTTGGTCGTGTTGGTTGCAAGCGCGACTGCCGATCGAGTGTTACTGGGTTCAAATCCTGGTTAGGGCACCATTGGATTTTTCTAACTTAGATTTTCTAGTAGTGGATATGTGGGAGTGTATGTACTACATTCCTCTGCCCGCCTCTTCGGTATTACAGGCGTCATTTTACGTAGGTACGTTACGTTATAAATAGACAACAATACATAGAATTATGAAAATAATATGTTAATTGCGCGTATTTATTTACTCTTGTGATTGCGCTAACCTTACCCAATGGCAAGAGTAGCTTGGTGGTTCTAAATTGAGGAACAATTAAAGCGACCTTCGAACTCTGTTATGGGCACTTTTCTCGTGCAATCCGCTTTGGAGCAATATTATGAAGTATGTTTCAAGGACCCTAATTGATATAGTCACTTGTGTCCCGCTGTAACACGTATAAAACATATAGCAATGGGGACCGTAGATGCATAAAGATAGAAAGGGTCTTATAAAAAAATATCTAAATTATCTACATAGTCACAGCATATACATACTTTTATAAGACTTTTTCACTGACCGGATTTGGGTAAGATAATATCGGTCGCGTTAAGTTTTTAAAGAATTTTAATTAAGTTATTTATATGTAGCAAATTGTAAGGCTGTCGGTTACAGATCTATAGTCAGATAGCTGTTTATTAGTAGTTGTTAATTCTAAGCTTTATATAGACTCAGAGCATACTAGGGTAGGCTTGACGGTGGTCGCGCGTCCGGGTGCATGAGAAAGGGTTTACGTATCCCTTCACAAAAACTATACAAATATACTTAATAAATAAAAACGTAGCATCACTCCTGTAATCCCCGAAGAGGTAGGCAGAGGAATGTAGAACACTCCCACGTTTCACCAGTTATGTTTACGTCCCACTATGGAATAGGTTGTGAACCTATTGCCATACATCGGACACATATCCAGACTCCGAGCCACTACTAGAAAATTTAAATTAGAAAATTTAGTAGTGCCCGACCCGGGAATCGACCCCAGGTCCTCCCGTTCGGCAGTCGCACTTGCAACCAACACGTCCATTATTTATTTTGAATAATTGTACTGATATCAAGTAGGTACTTGATTTTGAATGTATATTACTTGAGATATTGTATTTGCCAAAAAATGCGATGATGATAATCTCAATCAGTTTCCACTTGATGAATTTTGATGTATCGAACTTGAAAGAGTGATGCCAATATATTGAAAAAATTTAATATAACATCACGCCTGTAATCATCGAAGAGGTAGGCAGATGAGTGTACTACACTCCCACGTCTCACCAGTTTCGTTTTCGTCTCGATATGGAATAATGGTGAGTCCATTGCCATATACTGGGCACATATCCAGGCTTCGAGTAGGTAACTACTAGAAATTTTAAATTAGACAAATCCAATAGTGGCCTAGCCCAGTTTTAAGCCCAGGACCTCTCGACCGATAGTCGCCCTTGCAACCAACGACGCAATCAATTCATATTAAAAATCATATTGAACAAACATTATTTAATAATATTATCAACATTAACAAGTATTTCATGAATTATGCAGCTTGGGCTATATTTTTTTATACAAATGTTTATAAGGTAGATCATAATGTTTGCTCATAGTAATGTTCGTGCCACCTCTTTTGTAGCACATTGCAATAAAAAGTGAGCTAACTTTGTTTTAGCACATATTGGCACGATCCATGAAACTACTCGTAAAATCTTGGCATGTTTTCGAATAGTCTGGCAATAATATATAGAAAACTCATAGCATGAACTAAATTCATGTTATGATAAATTTTAAATTATACTTTTTTGGCAACAATAACCGTTTCTTAAGCTTTTCTTTTACAGTAACACTGTCGCAACGATTGGAACTTACATAATTTTATACAGTTAGATTCTTAGCTTGTGTTAGATTCCTTTTTAAACAATCACGATTTATATTCCAACTGAAAAGTGGATACATTGTACATCGGTTTATCTAATCCAAATTTATACCTCTCGTAGGAAAGCTAGAGAATGCTCCATTTATTTTGTGTGAACTAAACGGTCTATTCAGGTTAAGACAGTATAAATGTCCAGATTCAATTCTAGTCCGCAGTATGTTAGTGTACAATCAGCCGGCGAATGGGATATTAGCTTTAACAAATTTATTGCCATTCGCTGGCACTGGTCTAAGTTTATCGATCGACAGCGAATAAATCTTTCGACTTATTCAACATTTTCCATCATAATGCCGTAACGGCATCGATCGTGTTTCGTGCTGAGCATGCGACGTTCATTGCAATTTATTGGACGTCGACGGAGACAAACACTGTCTTCGTAATCGAAGTTTTATATTTACGAGAACCGTAGCCGAGCAACGGATTAAAAAGGGCAACGAGAAAAAGATATATGTCTTTATTTCTATGGGACCGTTCGCCATGAATGTGAGAGCGCAAATGAACCGGAATTCGGGGCTTGCGACGCCCATTCCACGATTCCACAGCGCGTGTCCTCGTTTAAATGAATACTGCTGAAAGAGAACAATGTACCTCGAAATTGCCGGTCTTGTACCGAAGCTTTTTACATTAGCCGGTGATTAATCTCTGTCACTATTTTTATGTTAACTACTTCTTGGTCCAACAAATGTTTTGTAGCTCCGTGTAGGACGGCGGCTGCAGGCCCGTTTAATTATCCACATTCCGTCTGGACAAATTGTTCGCTGGCTCTCGGTCCCGGATATTAATTTCGATACATTGTCCCGTATCCCGGCTTTGAAGAGACGGCGATTATTTCCAACTGGGTGCAAAGCGTGACTTAAGCGCTACTGCTGGCAACTCAAATTTCTGCAAAAGTATTTCACTGAAATTCCGGTACCCTGGAAACTCAGTGAAATTATAATTCTATGTACAAATAGAGTACGAACGTGCAAATAACCAGTGTTTATTATTTCGCCGTTAGCGTCAAAGATATTTTTAGTGTAATCTGACAAATAAGGCAGCAAAACTGGCTAAGACGCGGCCGTGGTGCGAAAAATGTCGCGCTCGCTGAAGAATTTGAGTTATGACCCCGCTGAGATATATTATATGTTTTAGATAAAGATTATTTATACAGTGTCTTATTTTACAAATCCAATTTCCGCGTGAAAACATGGGCTGGTTGTAAATAACGCAGACAAAGCTTTGCCGGAATCGCGCACCGCTCGATACATTATGCAGACCACGCTTCGTTGCGCCGAGCAATGTGCTTTGTAAATATACCAAGTACATCTGAAACGTCGCTTTTGCTAACAATTTTTTTACAACTTCAGCCTTTACATAGTTCTGCGCTCTGTTTAAAATTTCCCACTGAGTTCAAAAGGCTTAATGAGTTAATTTCTGCTTTAACTGGCGGTTGGTTGGAATTTCAAACAAAAGGATTTTAAGGATCAATAGTCTCAGTTCTTTTGTTGCGCTCGAGTTTCCTGTGGTAAACTACTCGTATTAATTGTGATCAGTGTCTAGTCTTGCCCCTTTAGTTTAATCTCGTGTTGAAACGTGCAATATTGTGAGTTAGCTTAGTTCATGATATTTGTGTAAAGGGTTTCAACTAAGCCTTTTTGAACAAGGTATAAACGTTAAAACTCTTCTTCATCTTTATCAGCTTACACTCCACTACGATATCAACATACTGACCAAATAATCTTATCTAAAACACGAATAACGAGCAATACGATAATATAAATATTTTCCGTTTCCGAACGCCGTTAGTGCATTATCGGTAACATGTTTTCTATGTCATTAATTTTGAAGAATTGTGCCGATAGCTTAACTACATAAGCCGGCAGTTCCCCCATGATATAAAAAATAGAATGGCGTCGAACGGGCACGGTGTGCAAAAACACGAATGTCTGGACCGAAAGTCATAATGTACCGCATCAGTTGGTAGCAAACCGAACACGGGAGGCCCTTATCGTCACAGTCGAAAGGCACTATTTCATTTTCTTCTGTACTCGTTACAATTTTTTGGCGGCAGTCTCTGGGGCACGGGGCATAGAGGAAAAGTCGTGATTTAGAGACGACAAAAATGTTATTTTCGTTACCCAGTGCGAGCGTTGCTTGTGGGCTTGCGTGACATATTTTTCTAGTGTCGAGGATGACAAATGGCAAGATAAATCAGAACGAAAGCCTGCCTTTCTTTCAAAAGTTCTGTTTCTACGTATTCGCTGGAAGTTTTTCTGTTATGTCTGACAGTCTCATTTATTCCGTTGCTATTTACTTACCGCGGAATGTACTACCAGTGCTGTCGCGGGTTAAATTGAATTCTTCTGTATATTAGCTTATTATTTGTTCTGTCAGACTTAAATAACTTTTAGACATATCCACATCCTACATAAGTTATTTTGTTTTTTTATCAGTATTAGTCATATCTGACGTGAATATTTTAAAATCGTATGTTAGAGAAATTACATGATTTTCTTTATAGAATTTGTTACAAGCCCATTCGCTTTATCTAAATTATGAATTTTACGAAAATGAATAATTTTTTCGAGCTAGGCTTTGTAAAGGGACTGTATGCTAGATTTTCCTTCATATTTCGTAAGCATCCAAATTCATGCATAGGTAAACCTCCCGTAAAACAGGTTTTACTGTAAATGTATGCATAAGAAAAATGTACGACTGTAAATTTACTAAGACTTCAATAATAAAGGACGATACAAATTGGGATTGCCTCAGTGAGTAATTTTACTAGATATATCTACATATGTGCGGTAAAATATATTCAAATGCGATCTTCTTTGAAACTCAATTTTGTTCTCTTTTTGACGTAGGCAAGTGTTCGTGGAATTTTCACAATTATGTCAGAAGCCCATTATTGTCAGCGTACACAATAAAATAAACAGAAAGATACGATAATGTACAGGAACGCTTATCAACGTGGAATGTTAACAATATTTTTTAGCGGTGGATCAAACCCGTTAAATATTTGGGACGTGCACACACAGGATGGTTATATTTCTAGATTTTTAGATCAAGACATAAAGTCAATGGTTTTAGAAATAGGCGGAACTAATGTAAGTACAACCTATATAACGTGCCCGAAGGGAAAGGCAGTACTAGGGATAACCATGCCGTTCTTAGTTATGATTGTGAAGAATTTGAAAAAGTATTTCTCCTTCGAGGTAACCATTTTAGACGAAACATTAACGCGGCGCCGTTTTCGTGTGTCAAATTTCCAAAGCACAACTCAAATATTGCCGCTATGTACTGTTATGCCCATCGCCCTTTCTGATGGATGGAATCAGATACAATTCAATCTAGCTGAATTTTGTCGTCGAGCTTACAAAAAGCAGTATGTTGAAGTACAAAAACTTAAAATTAATGCAAACATACGTTTAAGAAGAATTTATTTTACGGAGAGACTGTTGCCAGAAGACGAGTTGCCACCTGAATATAAACTGTATTTTCCATTATCATCGAAAGGAAGAAAAGATAAAAAGACTTTGACACGAGAAATTGCTAATAAGGAAAACATCGAACCGTCAACTTCTCAGCCTGAAGCTACGCCTGCTAATGTAGGTCCAATGGAGGAAAAAGTTAAAAGTGAAACGAAACTTTCTAAGCCAAGTTCGAAAGCGTCATTTCACTCTATTAAAAAGACAGATTCGCATGTATCTAGAAAACATTCGACCGTAGATAAAGAAACTATTACAGAAGACATAGTGGCTAAAGAAGGTTCCGAAAAATCTGATATAAAACCAGTTACTGAAGAAAAGGTAGAGCCTATTGTAGAAGAGTCACATGAAGCACAAGAGGGCACTGAGCCTGAGATACCTAACGAAACTGTGGAACCTCCAGAAACAACAGAAGCTCAACCTGCCGAAGCTTAAGATATAATGTTCTGCTCATGTATTTCATTATCTGTTTTTATCACTTTTTGTTTACTTTTTTATTTTGTCATCTTTATAACGTTACTTACTCCTAGCCTCAGAACTGATATAATAGCTCTTTAATTGTTTCTATGTTTAATTAAGTAATTTAATTATGAATATAACCAAAATAAAATCTTTAAGTGATTTATTATTAATTCCCCGATACTTCATAATACATTGGAGCTTAGTGCATATTGTGAAATTTTTATCAGGGATATATTGTTCTATACAAAATTAATTTTGTAGAGGCCATGACAAGTAATCAAGTATTTTCTTGTAAGTATCACTTTATTGAGACCAAATAATTACATTTCATTAGTTATATTTTATTACTAAGTTCTATACTATGTTATATTGTTCTATACAAAATTAATTTTGTAAAAGGCCATGACAACTAACGTAACATCACGCCTGTAATCCCCGAAGAGGTAGGCAGAGGAAAGTAGAACACTCCCACGTTTCGCCAGTTACGCTTACGTCCCACTATGGAATAGGTGATGAGCCTATTGCCATACACCGAGCACATATCCAGACTCCGAACCATTATTAGAAAATCTAAATTAGAAAAATTTAATAGTTTTCGACCCGGGAATTGAACCCAGGACCTCACGATTGACAGAAATGACAACTAATCAAGTATTTTCCCGTATCACTTTATTTAGACCAAATGATTACCTTAGACCAATACATAATAATCTAATCATTTTATTCTTTCTATTAGTTACATTTTATTACTATGTTCAGAATAAATTATTACTTAAATTGTTTAATAAATTGCCTCGTTAGTCTTGTTGGTTGGTTGCCAGCGCGACTGCCGATCGAGAGGCCCTGGTTTTAAATTCTGGATCGGGCACTATAGGATTGTTCTAACTTACTCGTAGATTTTCTGGCTGTTTCTCGGAGTCTGGATGTGTGCCCGATGTATAATAATAGAGTCACCACGTATACCAACATCATAGTTGGACGCAAACATAACTGGTGAATCGTGGGAGTGTACTACACTCCTCTGCCTACCCTTTACGGATTTCTTGATATTATCTATTTTTAATAAAGGATCATCGTATCATATATTTGCTATTAAATTGATAATAGCGAAAAATTTACGTTAAAAAACGAAATACTACTTAATATCTCATACATTTACAATTGTAACTGGCTCAAATACGCTTCCTATTATTTGACAATTTACACGTTGACATCCACGTCAAAAAACCAATACATGCATATCACCTAATAAATAAATTTGAGTCCGTTAAAAATTAAGTATTTCACAATGTTTAAAAATACATACCAAAGTGGACTTTTGTCTATATTCTATAGTTGTGGATCAAATCCTTTGGCCATATGGGATATGGAGGTACAAAATGGACATATAAAACGAGTAACAGATAACGAAGTAAACTCGTTAGTTCTTGAGATAGTAAGTACGAATGTTGCATGTACGTACATATCATGTCCGAAAAGGAACCAGGTATTAGGAATTCGATTACCTTTTCTAGTAATGATAGTAAAGAATTTGAAGAGATACTTTTCATTTGAAATTACTATACTCGATGACAAAAATATGCGAAGGAGGTTCAGAATTTCAAACTTTCAATCCACTACGAAAATCAAACCATTTTGTACAAGCATGCCTATTGGTCTGTCGGGAGGATGGAATCAGATACAATTTAATCTCGCAGACTTTACAAGACGCGCGTACGGGACTCAATTTATAGAAACACTTCGTGTTCAAATTCATGCTAATGCCCGTTTACGTAGAATCTATTTTAGTGAGCGCTTATTTACTGAAGAAGAACTACCGCAAGATTATAAACTTTATTTACCATTGGAGCATAAACAAAAGAAATCGAAAGGAAAGAAGGAAGATATTAAAAAGGAAGCAAAACCTATTTCACAACCTGCACAACCCGAGGTTGCAGCACCAAAGTCTGAAGCCACCAAGCCAGAGAAGGCAAAAGAGGAATTTGCAAGCAAACAAAGTACTATAACAGTTACTCCTGCTCCTACGGAAGCGGAAGAAGAAAAACCACTTGAAGTTGAACAACCTGCTGTCGAATCTACCCATGAGGTTTCTTCTGACGTTCCCGTTGAAACAGTTGAAGAACCACTTGAAGGTCAAGGGCTTGAAGAAGTACCTGCTGAAGATGCTCCAGAACAAGCTCCGGATAATTGACATATGCCGTATAATATATTTTGAAAATTTTTTCTTTTAAAAATTTAGTTTCTATTCAATATGTATTATAGATAGAAATATATAGTTTACAATTTTTTTTTGTTCAATTGAAATATCCGAAATAAAATATAATATTACTGTACCGATTAATTCATGATTTCTTCGTATATGCTAGCCGTATAACTTTTTGATCATTCATGTTCCTATTATTTGATAAAAAAATATGTACATATTATGTATGTATATTCCGTAATAACAGTATTGAAATAACATTTCCTTATAAATGTTGTTCTTCATGCCGAGTGACAGATGGCGCTGTTTTTCGCATACATTAATAATTAATTTCTGAGACTGCTTTACTTTGCTCTTGTACTTGTAACGGCAACTTATATACTTTTTTTTAGAGCGATAATAAAACATAAACATAAAACATAAAAGTGACTGCCTCGTTGGTCG
>DWFO01003925.1:0-11808 GCA_018246595.1 Mimoniades nurscia nurscia
ATATGAGACACGTAATCAGGGTATCAATGTGCAAGGTATTCCGTACATTGTCTCATTGACATTCCTAATTACAGACCAGAGCGACATACATACTCGTGTGTACCTTGATAGTGAGGACAGTGTAGGGTCGATTGGACTTGGATTAAGTGAAAATATTTGACCATTAAACCGATTATTCTATTCCATTTTTAAATTATCGTTCTTTCGTTCTGTTAATGACTCATCGGTACTTTGACTATTGTATTACATGCATGAAGTGTTACAGACAAAATTACGTGGAACTGCAAAATTGATAGATGTATTCGTAACTAATAAAAATCTAGACATCCTACGAATATAAGAAGATAAATTTGATATATATTTTTCTTAGTTGGAGCGTTGCGTTGGTCTGTTAAACACACGAAAAATATTACTTGAATTTGCCGGAAATACCTATATAGGTAGATGTTATTTATGTTACAAGTAAAGGTGATACGTAAACTTTTTTTATTTTGCTTAATACGCGTTTTAATCTTCAGAATTTGATTGTTCCTTTTATTGGTGATTGGTTGAAAACAATTTTTTGTTATTTTTTGTCCCTCATGTAATTTTTAAACTAGAAGCTCTTTTAATTGTAGAGGTGTTAAATTTCTAAGTACAATACTTAAACACTTTCAACGACATGGTGTGTACAAAGGATTACAGATGACTGCTGTCCATCGCAAACCACGCGAGTGTAAATGGTTAGAAACGACAGTGTACAGTTTTTACTAAAATTTTACCGCCTCGTTGGTGGTATTGGTTACAAATGCGACTGCCGATCGACAGCCTGTGTTCAATTCCCGGGCGGGCACTACAAAATTTTTCTAATTTAGATTTTCCAGTAGTTGCTCGCAGCCTGGATATGTGCCCGGTATGTGGCAATAGGCTCACCACCTATTCCATAATGAGACGTAAACGTAACTGGTGAAACGTGGGAGTGTACTACGTTCCTCTGTCTTATCTCTTAGGGGTTTCAGACGTGATGTTACGTTTTTTAATGCCATGCATCGGGCACTTATTCTAACATTAATAACATCCGCCTTTCATACATTTCACATTTTGCTGCGCGACGCGGCGCGACGACCGATCCGCGAAACTTCATGAAGATAGGCTTTAAAATACCTAATCACTATAATAATAATAATATCGTAGAACACGCTCGAGAAAAGTTTAATAGTAAAAGAAATCCTCTGTGTTTAAAATTTCGCTTTCGATCTGTTTGGCGATATGCAATAGACATGGCAGGTAGAATTCGGTGGTATATTCGTAAATTCTTAACGACAGAAATTGTAGCTAACATGCGTCTAAATTTCGAGCTGCCATTTTTGAACGGCGGGCGATCGTCGAAACATTTCCGAATACGCAGTCTCTCTTTCGTCATTAATCATATATTTTTTTGTACTTTTCCTTTGCAAAACTCAGACTATTTGCTTCTGGCCACGTGGGCCACGAGAAATAGCGATTTTCGTAGTTTTTCCTTGCAAATCTCAATCATTTTGATTTTTTTGAAGCTGTTTAATTATTACCGCTACGTCGAAGGAGTAATATCGTAGAAATCATAAATAAACTGCTCACTATTTGATGAGGATGTAAATAATCTTGAATAGAATGTTTGTCACACTAAAATAAAGAAAATTGTAAGAATTTAGCTAAACCTGGAACAGTTTCATGACATGCATAATTCATGCAACAGAGCAAAACACATTTCATGGGACAGTTTATGACGCGCATGATTATGGAGATACATTAGTGACATTTGTACCAATTGCAGTATGTTGAATGAAATGCGGCGTAGGAATCACATTGTATAAACTCTAAAGTGGTGATTCTTAAAATAAATAATGTTTGATGTTGGTTGTCTTAGGATGGTCGACAATGTGAAAATAACTGATCGAGTCATTTCATTTTACTATGTCCTAGATGTGAACATTCTCACGTTCGGTTTCTGCGTCTCAAATTGAAAATGTCTGAGAAAGTGTTAACATCAAAGTTGAAATTGCAATAGCAGTTTGAGGATTTTTTTGTCTCGTGTGCACTTCTTGCTTGCTACGAGTACGTGCAATTTTAACTTTGAAACGGTGAGAAATTTTCAAATATGAAAAAAATTTACTCCTTTTCAAATTTGCTATTAATACTAGATTTTTTTTTATATTTGTGGTTTTTACAAATAATACAAATATTAGTATATAAATTATACAATACAATAAAAAACACTTCATTGCACACCAGTTAGAAATACACATAGAGAAAAACAGTATAATCTGATCGGAAATCGAAGTCCTCTCAGCTCAGCATTAAGATCTATTGTATTAATGGGCAAGACAAAAAGACCTGCCGCGCTTCTTCTACATTCATCACTCTCTTCATACACGTACGTCGGTTTTGGAGATAATAATAATAGGTAATTAACTAATATATTGGAGGAAAAAACCAAAGATTTTTTTAATTGTTGAACACTGGTATATAATTAGGCACGGCTAGATGCTGCCTGATACCCCACCCGGACGCCGAGCATGGGGATTATGGACAGAAAACCCTTAACGGAGATCTACGAATATGTCCAATGGATGATGATGATAAAAAAGCTTGTGATATACCTTTTACATGAACTAAAAGTAACTTGTGGGGCAATAAAGTACTTTTAAGCCATTGAGCTGTCTTTATTTTTAATTTATCGCGAGTGCTTCTTGTAATTCGCTATAACGATGTGGTTTTCCGTAACGATGCTTACCGTAATGCGCGCCTCGTGCCCGTAACTTCGTCGCGCGGTTGATCCCAAAACACGCGAATTTTTGGATTCAACACGTATTTAACGGTTCGCTGTTTAAATGTGGTTGGTAAATTTATGTGAATGTATTCATTTGTGATTTTTATAGTTGCTAGTTCAGAAAGTCAATTGTACAGTCATATATTATAAAAATAATTCTTTTCCGTACAATCAGTTGTCATCTGTGTGTATACGTATCTACATATGTATATGTCGTTATTTATAAGTACCTAAATACACGTATCATGAAATTCATTTTCATTAGGTTTTAATTTAATAATATAACAACAATAACAGATTTAAAAGAAAGATAAGCTGTCAGTCGGTAGAACATGGAGGAAAAATAAAAAAGCATCGTTAAATAAGTTAATTTCGAGCAGCTTGTAAAGTAGAATGCTTTCTCTTGCTAATATGATATTTTATTAGTTAAACAATCTATATTTATCATTTACAGCACCATTGATACTGACCTATTTCAAATATTACTTATTTTTTTGTACCTTTCGTAATCCCAAAACCTAAGTTAAGTGTAAATTTGGAAAAAAAAACGTAGTTGAGAATAAAATGTTATACGTGGAAATGAATAATTCATTAACATCAATTCTTTCTTTGTTCGAGTATAAGATACGGTTTTTCTTTTAAAATCAGAATCTTCTTTCAAGATCGGAATCTTCTTTCAAAATCAAAATTATTAAGTCCGATGTGTACTGTGCTGCATTGATAAATAATGTATTGTTGCACTGCAGTAAACGAAAACTATGAAGAATTGAGGGATGTGTTAGTAATATTTCTAAGCATTTATTCTCACTGTCATGCGAAGTACGGCATTTAATTATGATAACGGATGAAAGTTAGCGAACGGAAGATGCGTGCAAGCATTTGAATGAAAAATATAAATCATTATTTGGTCGCTGCAAATAAAATATGTAACATAAAAATTATTTCACGGCAACATTTAAATCACAAGCCCGCTTCCGCTTCATTAGCAACGTTTGTTAAAAATGTTCCGCTTTGTTATTTCCGCATTCATCCTAATTTGGAGAAATATTCGATGTTTTCATTGTTCGATTTATGTATTTTTAAACTTCATTTCTGTGTTATTAATTCACTGCGGTTTCGTTAAAATAACTTCGATTTGTTTTTACGTTCGCTTAATTTTGGCAAGTAACGTACATATTCGATCATAAATACATTTTGCTATGAAAATGAACTGACAAGTTTAAAGGTACGAGCAGTTATACATAGATATATTAGAAATTGCTCACCGAAATTAGTATGACCGTATAAGACAATACCAAACATTAACTACAAAAGAATTAACTGGAGTATTTTGCATCGATATAAATTAATTGAAGTGAAAGGTAGGTACAGAAAACATCGTCCCGCTCCGGATGCTTCATTAGGAGCATTCGTTACTGACGCAGCACGCCTGCTTGCGTTCCAATTACGAGCTGCAATGTTTTTGGAAACATTCATTTTATTGCCGCGCTACAAACGAAACTCTAAAACGTACTCACTGATGAAAATTAACCTTTTGTTTTTAAGTGTTCCTATTTCATTCAGCGTAAACGATGTATAGCCGTATGTCCAGAGTGGTAATTTTGGGCAAAAACGCCTCAGAATGGACTAAGTTTAACAGATAATTTGGACTGGCTGATAATTATGACCTTAATAAAATCTTATATCTTATTGATTATGTCATGGTGTAACAATATATGTACATACATATATTGTTAAGTTTCGTCAAGTTCATAGAACGAATTTTCGTACATAATATGTCTATTATTGGTTAATTTCTTCTCAAGTCTTTGCTATTTTCTTCATACTTTAAAAACGTTTCACATTCTAATGTCCGTTGCGAATTCCTGCTTGGATCTCGATAGCTATAAGTTTCGACGACGAGGTACCGCACGTCCGCCTCGTTGGCAAGCCCACCTCCTTCGGGATATCTGCCAATCTGGAACTGTATCGCTGACAGTTCTAATAATTGTGCGTCTTCCGTATGTGTAGTATTTCTTTTAAGTGGCATTAAAAACATTTTATCTACTGTGGAAAGACTTGTGATTTATCTTCAAAATTACGTTATTTAGTCCATAATTAAGTAGGTATATGGATGATTCAAGATCACATCATCGAAAACTAAAAATCTTCTCTGGCGATATCAAAAGTACAGTTACAGATAAAACATGAAATGTTTAAAAAAAATCACGTAGATACACTAATAGATACATTTTTCCAACATATAACTTTATGTCGTGTTGAAGTCTATTCTGCAATGTTTGTAATGAGCCATATTAAATTCAACATTTCAAAGGTATATTAAATTTAAAAAAATGTAGATTATTTTTACGGTAATAGGTAGTGTCTGACGTTGCGTAGAGCTGGATGTAGAGCAGGTGTAGAATAGAGTAGCGTAGAGTGGGATGCAAGTGCATATGAAATGGCATTTTTAAAATATAGCTTCCTTTTCTTTATAGTTAGTCACAAAGCTTGATGCGTCGTGCTTAATATTAAAACTCTTTTAAGTTTTATAAGACTCTTTCAATGGACGCAGTATTTTTACTTACGTATTAAAGTTGCGGCCAAGTTAGTTCAAATTTACTGGTGAACATCTTAAATTTAATGCACTAATGTTTATAATGACGTACATGCATAGAATTCTTAGGAAACGCGTATAATTAAGTTTATTTCACAGCACAACACAATTATAATTACAACTATAACAATACAGCATTACCGTGGACATCGAACATCCATAATCACAGCCTATTAACATCAAATCCTTATAGTACCTACGCAAAATTAAAATACGAACATATTTGCAAATATTTGTATAAAAAGGCAAATATCTTAAATTTCGCTACAGCTAATGAAGAGTCACGTACAATCAGCATAAAAAGCCTTTAACATAATATAATTTTATGCCTGATTTTGCTAATAGAGGTAAACGGAAGAGTGTTTACTAGTGTAGTGTAGTTTTTACTAGTTTCCGTCTCACTGTGGATTATATGTAATAATAGGGGTTGTGGTGTATATTCGTATATTATTTTCATATCTAATTTATACTCGTACAAATTTTATTATTTACTTTTTTGATTGCCTCGTTGCTCGTGTTAGTAAGAAACGCGACTGCCGATCTAGAGGTCCTGGGTTCAAATCTCGAGTCGGGCATTACTGGATTTTTCTAATTTAGACTTTCCAGTTGCAACTCGGAGTCTGGAAATGTCCCCGTTGTATGGCAATAAACTCACCACTCATTCTATAGTGGGACGTAAACGAAGCTGATGAAACGCGGGAGTTAAATACACTCCACTGCCTACCTCTTCGGGGATTACAAGCGTGATGTTAGGTTTTCAAGCACTTTTTTCACTTTTATTATTTACTTTACTGTTGGAATATCTGTCATTACGTATATTTTTGCCATCATTATCTTAAAGTAAAATGTTATTTAGAAATCCCACTTCATATTTTTTTTCCTGATGTTCGTTTCTATTCCTGGTATCCATATGAAAAGTTGTTCATCTTACGTTTAAGTGGTCTGAATTTATTTGAGCATTCCTTTCTGTTTCAAAAACTATATTAACTTTATTTTTTATTCCAATCAAATTAATTTATAAAAAAAGATGAATTGAATGACCTTTTGAACTGCTGAGCGGAGTCTCTTGAAGTTTTGTATGTTAACTAATTTCCGATGTTATTTCTATGTAAAAGGTTTCTCGCCCACTTTGGTGCGCTAATTAACAAACTTCATTGATAAATCTACTTTGTGTCGGTGTTGCTTCACAAATAAGTATCTATTGATTTTTATGATCCATGACTCATCATATTGTGGAGTCAGTCAGTTTGATATCTTTTATATTTATCACAGCCACGAATGTACTTCCAATAAAAAAAGAAAATGCATAAAATATCTTAATGTTTTATGTTTCAAATTGGTTTAGGTCTATGGGTTAATTCTTCCCATTCTTGGAGATCTGGTGGCCAAAAGAGAAACGATAAATGACTTTATGACAATAACTATTTTCTACAATAAAATAGTAATAAGATTAAAATACCCGGGTAATTTAAACCGGGAATTTTGAACCGGGTAGGTATTTATACCGGGTGATTTACACATGGACTCACCGCCTATTCCATAGTGGGACGTGAACGTAACTGGTGAAACATAGGAGTGTACTATACTCCTATGTCTACCTCTTCGGATATTACAGGCGCGATGTTACGTTACGTTTTTAATACCCATTGCTAATAAATATAATTTAAACAAACGTTTTTTTTTCTCTCGTTTTTTATCAAGACAATCTTTAATAGTCATATGTATGTAATTAACAGGCAATTGTTTTAACGCAATTACTCCTAGTTTTCTTTATCCACATTTTTTTTCGAACGTTTTATTCATTAATTCATTATTAACTGAAAGGCTTTCTATTTTAAATATCAAAGAAAATTTTCCTTTTCAGAGCAAGACTTACTAATTTTACAAATCTTAAAGACTAAAAATTAAAAGTTTATGTATTCTTATAACGTACATGAAGAGATTACAAAAAAGGATTCGTTATTTTACCCTTCTTATGGAGAATGAAATTAGAATGATGAATAAAAGAATTTAAAATTCTAGCGCCTACTATTCTAGTCTCTTGTCTAAAATATAAAGGAGTTCACACTTGTGCAGTCTCATCAAGACAAACGCTGTAACACTTGATATAAGAGAAAATGTTAGCCTAACGGGTGTCACTGCTGCCCGGAGAGCCATTTCACAGTAAGTGTATAAGGCTTGTTTGCGACAAGATAGGCAGTGATAGCTACAACATATGCCGTAGGCATACATAAAGTAAGAACAATGCTTCTTCTTAGTAATGGAGGATTTAGTAACATGAGCGGATTACTATGTAGGTATGTGGACATTTGCAACATTACAGAGGTTGCCTTAAGAGTGATAAAGTCGTATGAAACTGCTTGTCTAGCCATGGGTGGCTGTTGTCTGAGTGTAAGAAATAAAACATGTAATAAAATATGTTTATACTTTATATTTATACTCGTATTTTTTTATTATTATTTAGTTATCATAGCATTGTCTCAGATTAGTTTCGGAAAATATTTCTTATTAATATTTGCAAAGTAGTTCTGTGGAATTGAGTGATTTATTTCCAGGCAATGTAGAAGTTGAATATTGTATTTCGACCAAGAACAAATAATATTTATGATAGCTGAATCAGCCGGAAAATATTCAAAGGCTTAAGGTAATCCCCGTTCAATAAAACTATTTACTATACGATAATATAAAATTTTCGCGGTTGATCGTTTAAGTGTGCTCCACTGTTCTGTCTAGAGACTATATTGTAGTAATTTTAATAAGAACAGTGCTTACAAAGTTTCTCAAACTTAAATGTAAGCAGAGCCTTATGGCCGCTTGTAAAGCTGCGAAGCAAACGGCGTATGTCTAAAGTTTTATTGTAGCCAGGTTATTGCGGTTATAAACAGCCCACGCCGGTACTTGACAAATAAACAGACGTCGTCGGACGTCTCGGAATGGCTTCTGCGTGCCCTCCCACTGTGCTCTTGTAAAATAAAATGCGCATTACGTTTTGAAATATTGGCATGAATGTTGTTTGGAATTTACAATTTGGTTGCTCATGAAATTCGTTCAGAAGTCTTGAGGTATAAATTTGTAACGCATGATTATTATTTAATTCAGTTATCGCGTAATAGCATCCGATTTATTTGGTTCTTCACAATTTTATATTTGTATACTTTTTTCGTAGATGTTAACTGCGTAACTTAACGTAACGTTACGTTACGCAGAAAAACTTTCCTCAGACTTCATCATGCACAACAATAAATAAATCAGCTAAATCGATTCGCCTGTTCTCGACCTTTGCGGTTAGCAACACATTTAGCGATTCATTTTTATTTATATACATGAAGTTTGATATTATGTTTGCTATAAACGTTAAGGATGACTTACCGATGATCTCTGTGCGACTCTTTTTATAATGTTCTTTCAGGTGACTGATTTCTGTGTTATCACATTCTGTGTTATCACATAATGGTATAACTGCAGCCATATCGTATTGAATGATTCTTGTCCAATAATATGTAGTAGGATAATAAGATTGATAATGATGATAAAAAAGTCAAAATGTATCTACAAAATGTTTCCTCTTCACAATGGAATTTTTATTGTTTAATAACATTCTTGACAAAGAATGTAATGTAGGAATATGACTTCTGTAAGCTTAATTAAACAGCAAGTTTGTTTAAAGGAAAAAGGCGTTATTGGACTATAAGATTGATGCATATTGCGCCGCGCCCCGGGCACATGTCAGTAACGAGCGCTCCGCGATCACGAATCGAATGTAGGCATTTAAACAGTTTTGTATTGAAAAAAAAAGTTACATAAATGTACGTACCTACTGGAAAAAATGTAAAGTCAAACGTGTGTATCTATTAAATCAATTAATATGAAAATGTAACAACACGTCTGTAATCCCTGAAGAGGTAGGCAGAGGAATGGATTACACTCTCACGTTTGGTGGTGGAATAGGTGGTAACCTTAATGTCATGCACCGGGTACATATCCAGACTCCGAGCCAGTACTAGAAAATCTAAGTTAGAAAATTTAGTAGTGCCCGACGCAGGAATTGAACCCAGGACATCCCGATCCGCAGTCGCATTTGCAATCAACACGATGATCAAAGCAATTTATTGTTATAAATTAAGTTATTTTGTTTTCTTTTGCCCTACCAAAATTAGCAAACATAATTAACGCCGCCTAAATCACAGAATGTCTTTGTAATCATTTTGGGGTATATAAACGCTCAGTTGATAAACGACGTATATTGACATGCACAGAAAAAATATTATTTTTCGGTCCTACTATTATAAAAAGGTAAAGTTACCTTCTAAACGCTACGATGTAAGGAGACGTGCTCATCCGGCCCTGGATACATCATTCTACATCCGTCGTCAGCGAGCCCTTTATAACGACTTTTGGACGTGATGTTCCTGTCGATTACAAAATAGTCCTTACAAAAAATAAAAATCGGTATGCACGAGCTGTTTCGCGTTTCTCGTCTTACGCTTAATCGAGTATATGTTGAGGAATGTAATCCAGAACAAAATAGGTTTAAAACTGTCTGCGTTTAGCGTTGGTTTATCTATTGGATACGAATCTGCTCTTAGACTGAGAAGGGTCAAGGCTATTGGGAGAACTGTCAGTCAGCAAATGTAACATGTCTTAGAAAACATTCTGGAGAAGTTAGTATAAGTAGCAAGTAAAATTAAGACTTAAAAAATCTTCATACACGACATAAATTCGCAAAAAAGACACCAGCTTTAGCAATACAATTTATAGAAAGAGTAACGCAGCGCTATAGAAGCAGAATAATGCTCATATAGCGCTTGCTTAGAAATCAGACGTAAGGTTTCAATACATTTTTTGTTCGCGTTTTTCAAATCGAAACAAATAACATACATGTTATTTGTTTCGATTTGAAAAACGCGAACAAAAAATGTATTGAAACCTTTTAAATCCATTGGGACAATGCAAAATTATACTTCGAAAAATCGCATTTCAGTTTCCAATTGAGGTGTCTGAAATTAGCTATAGAAAGACAGAGATATATATTTGGGACTCGGTTTTCTCTACCTAACCCGTTAAGGTGTTGGTGTGACTTTATGATTGTAATAATAATTCCTATCAGGAATTGGGCAGATGACTCACTCAGCTCGCAGTGTGAGAGCGTCGAAGCACGCAACACATTCGTCTCTCATTCACACTCTATTTAACTTTGCCAGGAAATATACCATATGATGGATAACTTTCTCTTATTTCGCTGTGAATTTTTTTACATTCGTTTATCGAAACTAACTTAAATATATAATTGTGATGTATATACGTATGTACGTAATAGAAATTATAAAAAATAAATTGTTTGTGTTTCGGTATAAAGTTGAAGTTACTGGTTTTCATGTGTATTAAATGCGGTCATTTTAGCTTTCAGTAGTAGCACCATGTCGGATCATCTTCAAATACATAGGTCGAATAAATAAATAACATAATTATGTTAATGTATGCATAAAATCAATAAGCTTCATATAGTTCCATTATCAATTTATATTCATTTATAATTCAATTAAGTATGATTACTAATTGGCGAATATACTTCTTTTAGCGGTCTTTGTTCGCACTTAAATTATTTCAATTGTAATTCCTGCCTGTTCATCAAGAACTTTGTTCATATAAAAGTATGCATTTTTCCCACTGTTGAAAATAAATTTAACGCTCCATGTTTTTGCTTGGAGAACGTCCAGCTCTAAGTGAACATAAACACCAAAAGTAAAGCTCATAAAACCGTATTGTTGACGAGAATCTAAATAGATAAAAAAGTTCCACTGTCATCGATATGAGTACTTGATAACATATTAGAATAATCATATTAAGAGAGTTGGAGGAGTTACACAGTACATATTTACATCAGATTCGAAGTACATATTTATGTAAATAGTGATACAATAAGTTAGAAACAAACGAGCACATCTAGCGAAATTGAATTTCATTGAAAAGATCCGAACAAAGATTTTGCAAATTCCCCACGGTCGGATTTGGAGAAATGCTGTAAGTGGCTTACATTTGCGATTGCGTGCGATACGCAAAGCCCGCTTTTGTTTCTGGAGTATAATACGATATAGCCTTGATATTGTAATAGATTTGTATTAAACGGTCTGCTTCATATCAACAGACCTTTTCTCTATTTTTTCTTATTTCTTGTTTTGCTCTTCTCTGTCTTAGTTATTTTTTCTTTTTATCTCATTAATTTTTTTCTCCATTATATTCTTATTTACGACAATTTGACTGCTAAACACGGCTTTTAAGAGTATTTTGAAAGGCTTGTTGTTTTAAATTGTACAAATTGACATTTTCGCATATACATATTCGTACATTTGACTGACTCGTTGGTCGTGTTGGTTGCAAGAGCGACTGCCGAACGGGAGGTCCTGGGTTCGATTCCCGGGTCGGG
>DWFO01003926.1:0-11807 GCA_018246595.1 Mimoniades nurscia nurscia
CTTTTAGCATTAAGTCCGCCTTTTTATCCTTTACTATTTTGTAAGGTGTAAATAAAGAATAAATAAATAAATAAACAAATTAGGTACTTATAAATTCTTTCAATCTACGACGCTATCAATTATATTCATCGATTCCATTATCATTCTTTTATGTTACAGATTCTGAGCCATTTTTCATAATAAATAATTCTCAGATAGAAATAGATGGATTGAACAGGCGGCAACCTCAGGTGCCGTTAGATTACACCGTAATCTACCATCAGCAGACACCCGGGGATCCCGATTCCATTTATATGACACGACCATCGCACACTGCACCGACCTCGACTCGACCCCCACCGACACGGGAAGAAGTTATGTAAGAATTTCCCAGTAAATAAACCGTGCTTCAACTTACTGACGATGATTCATGACGAATTGAGACATGATGAAATAATATTCATTCAATCTTAAAAATGAATTATATAATTTTGTAAATTCTGACGTGATTGTCAGAATCTTAAGCCTAGACCTGCGGAGAATAATGTTAAAATGTAAATCAACTCCAAATATCCAATCAAACATCTTCGTTCGCATTACTAAAGTGTTCTATAGAAGGTTTTCATTAAGATAAAAAGATATACGTTTAGACCCGTGGTTCAAAGCGTCGTATCTAAAATACCTTATGCAAAATGTTGTTACTAAAACAAAATGTTGTTATGACACAGTCCTATTATTCATCAGTGCGAAAGTTGTAACGGTTGTAACGGTCAAACGCGGATCATGGGTGCCTTAGTGCGTACCCATCAAATTCAAGACGGACATAAAGGGGTCAATTCTTTCGCAGTCGAAATTTGCCCGGAGTGCCACTATACACATGGAACGATAGTTAACAATAGCCAAATAGCCTTTATATAGAAAAAATCAAACTAACTGTTACATTACATAATTGATACCTACTAATGATTTATAATCGCTATAGGGTGGATGATTATGTTATGTTTCCCTCCTTCAACATGAGTACATGTAGATCTATAAGTAAAACTAGCTACTATGAAACACTTCTTATAATTAGGAAAATGTTTCACAAGACTCTTTTGTAAATCCTGCCGTCAAAACACACTCAACTAACTAACTGTTAACTATGACATGTTTTACATGTCTGATGTAATTTGTTGAAACTGTAGGCCCCCGACAACGGTGACACAGCGCGCTCAACAGGCAACATCGTCCAGACCCGATAACGAGTGTGGTGTTAATGGCAACATCGATAAAGTGCCGCTCATCTACAACGGGATGAGCTACACCCGCGGCGAGTGGCCCTGGCTGGTAGCGATCTTCAAGAGGAAAGACATAGGAATAAACTACATTTGTTCTGGCACACTAGTATCAGATCTTCACGTTATTACAGGTAAAAATATACTTTATTCGTTCCTCGTCTGTTTACCTAATAGCCATAAAATTTCCCTCAATTTGTAACAAAATAAATGGGCGGTTTCTCTATCTTACAATTTTGCGTCATCTCAATCATCGTTTGTGGTGTCAGCGGAATTCCACTATTAAATTTTTTATTTTCCTCTTCATTTCTGTATATAGATAGCTAATCAATTATTCAGTGACACAACAATACTTCTGTCATTAGCACATTTCATGTTTCTCTCGCACTTTCATCTTTAATTTATGTCAAAACTAAGTTTCTGACTGATTTCTGAACATAAACCTATCTTTGATGATTTAATAAAGAAATTGGCAACATTTCCCTATGATCACAATAATACTTACATATCTCTTGGAAACTTAATTTGTCGCCTAAGTTGGTGACAGTTGTCATTTTTTTTTAATTTATTTATTTATACACTGTAATCTAATATAACTCTACTCTTTCCACAGCTGCTCACTGCATGCACAGGAAGACCGTACTCACATCCGTGAGTGATATTATCGTCAAAGCGGGAGTGTACAACATCCTGGATTGGGGTGACGATGACGTCACGGTCACTAGAACACTCTCCGCTGCGACCATACACGACGCTTACAACGCGTCCACGCTTGCCAGTAAGATGTTATATATATATATATAAAAACGGAAAAACCAGGTTGACTCTTTAATGTACAATATACGTCACGCACAAGCTGGATTTCTGAAAGGGAATGTGAATTTCGAAATCAAAACTTATTCATGATATACTCATGCTTATCACACATATTTATTCTGGACGGAACCAATGTGAACACTTGGTAATCCTGTGCCGTTACTTGCAACTTTCAGATGATATTATGCTGATGAAGTTCACGAGGCCCATCGAGTTCAACGCCTACATCAGGCCAGCTTGTCTCTGGAGTGGCAACACTGATCTTGCGCTTATCGTAGGAGCGGCGGGTGTCGTAAATATTATGATTTTCATTATTCTTCAATTATTGTTAAAATTTTAAAACAGTTGTTTGCATATTAATCATTAATCGTTTTAAATGTAAACGAAAAACCGTGACTGTAATCCCCGAAGAGGTAGGCAAAGAAGTGTAACACATTCTAACGTTTTAACAGTTACGTTTATGTGCCACTATAGAATAGATGGTGAGTCTTACCAAAAAAAATACCGAGCAAAGGTCGGTCATCCATTAGTGTCAATTTAAATGGACAGTGAGGGGCCGTATTCTTCAGACTTACGGCAAATAGTGTAGACTCATGTCTGGCAATGGGACGTAAAGTGTTACTGCCAGTGTGAATGATATTTTTTTTCTAGGTCACTGGTTGGGGTGTGAGCGAAATAGGACCAGCGGGTAAAGGCGAGCCTCGCATGGTCCGCATGCCCGTCGTCAGCACCGCCACCTGCCGCGCCAGCAAGCCAGACTTTCACAAGCTCACTTCGTCCAAAACTCTCTGTGCAGGTGCATAAGTTTTATTACCATTACATTCTCACTTATAATCCATGAAAACCCACAAATGTGTTGTAGTGTGTCTATTATTTTCGTCCCCATCATCATCAACTTTGTCAATGTTCCAATGTCGAAGAGGGGTCTCCTCTCAAAATAATACAAATTATGATCAAGTACAAATTCATAGACTTTATAGGCCATAGACAACATTTTATTCGTAAAGTACACTATGGGGTAGAAAGTCGCGATATTGCCCTCACCGTGCCCGCCAGGATTTGAAATCAGGAACCTCAGTGTAGGAGATTGAATTATATACCTAAGCTATCAATTGCAATAAGACACAATTTTATTATAGCCGGTAATTAAAAATTGCAGTTCTATACAAGCTTGTAGTCCTAAGGTCCATTTATCTGTGAGTTTTTTTTTTTGCGCCCAGACAATGCGAAAAGGGCTACCCTCCATACGGAAGGGAGGTGGTGACGCTCTAAGCATACCACTGCGACCGCTCGCAGTGGTTATGTGGGACTCAGGGGAGAATCCCGTGCCTACCCACTAAACACCACCTAGGTGACCTAGGGGTTGGCTTTGACCATAGGGGTCTCGAAGAATTCATCGGATGCGCCACCCTCTTGGGTGGTTGAAGGGGTGTGTGAGAAAATACACTTAACTAGCTTATATATCAATCTACGCTATATAAATCAACCTAGCAGCAAAATAAATGTTGTTGATAACGCTAGCGTGTTATGTGTTCCAGAAATTTGTGGAATTATTTTTTTGTTCTGTAACGTACATAATTTTGCCTGGTTTTAAAATTTCCGTTTCAACAATTTATACAATCCATTTAGGTGATCGCAATGGAGCCGGCCCGTGCTTAGGAGACTCCGGAGGCGGCCTCTACATGTTAGACAACGCGAACGGTCGGTGGAAGCTGCGAGGCATCGTGTCCCTGTCGCTTGTCTCGCAAACCGGAGACATGTCGTGCAATCTCAACGATTATATTGTGTTTACGGACGCAGCGCAATATTTAACATGGATCATCGATACCATGAAAAGTTAACAAATAATGAAAACGACGCTTATAACTAATTCTAATCTATGTAAATAATTTTAATAAAAATTCAATTAAGTTAAAAATGTCGGGTATTTCTTTTTTACTTTTGGTGTTAACTATTTACAGGTATTTGTACATATAAATGAGCTTGTAAATATTAGTATATATGACAATGCTAGGGCCACTTAAATTTGAAATTATAATAATGTAACAGAACATCACGCCTGTAATCCCCAAAGAGGTAGGCAAAGGAATGTAGAACACTCCCACGTTTCTTCATTTACCTACATTTACATCCCACTATGGAATAGGCGGTGAGCCAATTGCTACACACCGGGGACGTTTCCAGACTCCGAGCTACTACAAGAAAATCTGTTGAAAAAGTTTGACCTCACCTGCAGGAAACCGGATTCAAATCTTCGCGCGCACCTCTTAAAAATGTGCATTTTTAGTTTAAATATCATTTGCTATAACAGTTAAGGAAAACATCGTGAGGAAACCTGCACACCTTAAAGATTTCAGAAACAAAATTGTTGGACAGCATGACAGACTATATAGCCTTAACCCTCCCATTCTGAGAGGAGACCCATGTTCCAACAGTGGAATGACAAAAAAAATACAATAATGTCTTTCCTATAATTTGACGCCTAGAATTATATTGGCATTCTAGCTATGAGCTATCGTTTTTATTATTATTTATCTTTATTAATTAAAAACAGAATGTCTTGATCTACATTAAGACGAAAGGTACAATTAAATAGTGACTCCGTTTAGAAAATGATAATGTGCCTTCTTTGTCATACCTTATTTCTTCTTAGCAAAAATGCTTTATGCTGCAGGGAACATTCGGATAAATAACATTATAACATGAGGGGGAAAAATATTCAATCAGATGTCTTGCACCACTCGCTAGTTTGACTAATTTAATCTTGTCACCTCTTACAAAATAAATGTAAAAACCAGTAGACACCCAACAATTGCTTGTTTTGTAATATGTGAATTTATTAATAATCGTCAAAAACGCTGTGAAATAAAAAGTAAAAAAAACTTTCTTATCTGTTATTTACAAGAAGACATGTCAAGTTTAATTTATCTGTAATGTGCAAATGATTGTCACAGGTCACAGATGTCAACTTGACATCGACAATATATGTTGTGATTTTCGCGCGCTATATTTGTAGTTGTAGTTGAATTGAAATTTGAAAATAATGTCTTGTTTTAACGTGTCTTATTATGAAATTCTATTAAAATGACTTGGACCAAATTAATTTGCAATAATAAAGAGTTGCAGTTAGTTGGCACCCTTAGTGGTGGACAAAGCTTTAGGCATGTATTGCAAAAACCTTAATTGGTAACAAAAACTAGAATATTTAAAATTTAATCCTACATATTATTTTAGGTGGGAGCATTTTAAAGAAACAGACGAATGGATTGGTGTGTTTTCCAAAACTGTGTGGAAGTTACGTGAGAGAGACGATATATTGCAATATGAAGTAATAGGATCTTTGATAAAAACTTCCAATAAAAATGAGCCAAATGGAATTAAAAGTAGCCAAAACGGTATATTTAAAACCCTTTTGAGCAAATACTTTCGATTAGATATGATTTTGAGTGATTATTATAAAGAATGGTCGGATAAAGATGAACTGTTCAAAACGGCGTGTACACAATTTTATGGTATTAGAATGCTCAATCAAGAGCCAGTTGAAAATCTCTTCTCTTTTATATGTAGCCAAAATAATCACATATCCAGGTAATACTTATGATATATTAATGACTAAGACTATGTAACTCGAATCTCTTTGTTTTTTATATCAAAATACATTAAGCTTAATTCATTTAATTTTTTACATATTTGTATCTTACACGAATCTTCACCATTTTCATTTCAATGAATAATTATGCACCACATGTACAACTAGATTAAGCCTTAGTACAAAACATATATGTCCAAAGGTCTTGCAAAATTATTCCTTCTCATTGAAAACCGTAAATTGACATGGATACCACATTATTTCTACCTTTAGATCGATATATTATAAGTTATCAGTGTTGTGTACAGTTAAATGAGAAGACAGCTGAGATATGTTGATTGATGTACATAAGTATACTCTAGATTTGCTACGTAAAACTAAATCAATAAATCACAATCTTTTATTATCAACATTATCAGCATATTTCTGTTCACTGCTGGATATAGGCATCTCCAATAGCATACCTCAATCTTTTGTCAAACCATAAGAAATTTCAGATGAAAAGGAATATAAATTATTCCATACATACAATAAAACTTTATTATATGTACTTATAGAGTGACTAAATTCCCAGGATATCAAGCATGGTAGAAAAGTTGTGTAAAAATTATGGTGAAAAAATTTGTGAATATAATGGTGTTACATATTATACATTTCCTGAAGTGGAAAAACTGGCAGATCCCAAGGTATGTTGTTGAAATGAATGATCCTACCAAGCAAATTTTTTAATTGTATTAATTGAAAAACTTTTTTCAAGCATTGCCTTTATAAATTTTGTAACTTAACATTAACTCTCAACATTGCAATTGCTGTTCTTTTATATACAAAATTGTATTTGCATAGGCTAAGCTAGCCAGCAGATAGTGATAATATTGTAAATAAGCCTGTAGAATTAATTACCAGATTAAGTAGTTCTGAATCTTACAATATGTAACTATATATATGATATAACTTACGATATTTTCTCCACCAGGTTGAGAATGAACTGAGAGGTCTGGGATTTGGCTACCGAGCAAAGTTTATACAGAAATCAGCAGCACAAATAGTTGAATGGGGTGGAGATAAGTGGTTTAAAAGTCTGCAAAATATGAAGTATAAAGATGCTAGGATTGAACTGATGAAGCTTTGTGGTATTGGACCTAAGGTAAGTCTTGCAATATCATTATTTGGCTGTAAATAGTAATAAATACTTATCATTAGGTCTGTCCTATTTCCCATAAGGGTAAGCAAAAACTAAGGATTTAAATGGGCATGTTCCTAACAATGTTTTGTCTCATCTATTTATTTATTTATAGAACGCCAACTAATAAATGTTAGTACATATTTTTAAACAGTTAATAAACACATGGAAAACTGTAATGTAATAATGAAATGCCAGAATCAAAATATAGTGAATCATTATTAAACTGTATAGTGTGGTACAATAACTATACATAGAAGAAACAGGGAAGTAGACAATATTATGAGAGCAATTAATAAACTTAATATTTTAAAATCTGTGTATTGAAACCTTTCAAAATAGTCTTTCATTTTAGGTAGCCGACTGTATATGCCTTATGTCTTTGAATCATTTAGAAGCCCTACCTGTTGATACTCATGTTTATCAAATAGCAGCACAGAACTATCTACCACATCTAAGAGGCAAGAAGAATGTTACAGAGAAGATGTATACTGAAATCGGAGACCACTTCAGAAATTTGTATGGTGATTTAGCAGGATGGGCACACACTGTATGTATACAACAATATAATTAGATTACTTACATTAATTACTTTACATAATATTTAATTAAAATTACCTGTTTTTTCATTGTTGTTGATACAGATATAGACATTTGTAAACATGTAGTGACAATAACAGTTTCTTTTTTAAATTTCATATGTGACTTAGTTGAATGTTCAACATTTATTATTATTTTTCAGGTTCTCTTCTGTGCAGACTTAAAGAAGTTTCAACAGAATGTTGATTCAGACCAGAAAAAAAAATCCAGAAAAAGAAAGAAACCATAATTTATCTGTGATATTTCTATATAAAAACAATATTGATTGAATGAAACAATTAAGAAAATTATATTTTGTTTATTTTATATCATCAGTTAAGAGTAAATACAAAAGTATGAATGAGATTGTTTTAGCTAAGAGTTACTTTAACAATGTTTGAACCAAAACAAAATTAATAATAGGTGAAATGTGCAAATATTTCTATTTCATTCGTAAAACCATGTAAACCTAAATATACTCACCTCATTCATCAAAATACTACAATTAACATGTATACAGAATAATTTAATAATACTATTTCAATAGACTTAAATATAAATAAATGGTTTAATATATTATGTACTCATCTTTTATGAACTTTTAAATAAAAATAATTGATCAGACATCATAGTCATGTTCTTTAAAGTTATATAAGCATGTACATTCATTAAATACATACATTTAATGAAAAATTTGTGTAACCATGTTATAAAACAAATAATAACTGTACTTTAGCTAACATGTTTTCTTCATGGTAACATAAATGAGAGCAAACATTGGTGTATGTCACACAAGTATTAGTTTAGGGACAACCTCTGTCTCAATACTTAGGGTCCAGTGACCTCAGGACCAATATGGCTTGCAATTTAAATCTTTTATAATACATTGCAGCTACAGAACAGTTACATCTCATTTCCTAAAGGCGAGGCTTATGCAATGAAAACTTTTATAAATCCTTGCCCTGCACTAGCTTGTTCAATAAAAAGTAACAAAAAAATTAACATCACGCCTGTAATCCCCGAAGAGGTAGGCAGAGGACTGTAGAAACACTCCCATGTTTCACCAGTTACTTTTAAGTCCCACAATGGAATAGGTGGTGAGCCTATTGCCATATACCGGGTACATATCCAGACTCCGAGCCACTACTAGAAAATCTAAACTAGAAAATATTGTAGTACCCGACCCAGGAATCGAACCCAGGACCTTCTGTTCGGCAGTCGCACTTGCAACCAACACGACCAACGAGGCAGCTTGTTCAATAAGAACTGGAAATTAACTTTAAAAAAAAAATCTCTTTGTATGAATCATTATTAGCACATTTCTAAATGAATATTTAATTCTTTCCTAATTTCCTATCTTGCACATTACACTAACACAACCCGGAATGGTTTATAAAGAAATATCTTTTACAAAGACCAATTTTACCAATATCACATTTTAAATTAAAAACTTAAATATTATTGCACAGGAGATCTTTACATTTACAATTTTTTAGAAACGTAACATCACGCATGTAATCCTCGAAGAGGGAGGCCGACGAGTGCAGTACACTCCCACGTTTCACCACTTACGTTGACGCCACACTATGGTAACATTTTGTAAATTTCCAATATTTTTATGACATAACTACGTAATTAGTTTTTTCGACAAAAACATGAATTTTGTTGTTTTCTGACTATAATCGGTAAGTTACAATACAAAATTTCAAATTCAGTGCTTATTTATACATTATGATATTAGTGAAATAGCATTATAGTCCTCGAAATTTTAAACCAATGTACAGTTCCGATAAACGTAATACTTACGATACTATGTGAATATAATTTAGTATATAAATATGGCCTAATACTTATATACTTTCATATGTTAATGAAGTATCCTCCAATAGTTACAAATACTATATCTATTCGTGTATTTTCTTTCCAATACTTTCAGTAATAATTTATCAATGCATAATGTTGCCAATATAATATTACAATCACTTTGTACAGTATGCCAAGATTCATTTGTTGCCATAGTAGATCTGAGGGCAGCACTCGATGAGGCCCTGTAAGGCTCTGATTTCGAAGGCGAGGTTAGTGATGGCTGGTGGGGTTGCTACTAGAGTCGGCGCGAATACTGTGCTCAAATTATAAGCACTCATTTTGTTCACTTCTGCTTGTAGTGATACCCTGAAATACATCAAATGTTTTCAGTGAAATTTCCAACTATATATATATTTCGAAAATTATAGATGCACAAGATGTAATAGTTTCGTAATAATTTTTATCTGTGATTAATTATGGAACTTTTTTATATGAAAGGCTCACACATAATCCGGAAGTCTTTTAATAAATTTGTAAAAATTCCGACAATGGTATTCGAAACCAGACACCATTGCCTAACTTCTGTAACAATGCTAATGTCAGTGGTAATATACCTAGAAGCATAGTAATATTAGCACTATATGTGTATGTATGTTCGACCTTATGAAAATCTCGCCGACCAAAACTATTATGCTGCCCCCTAGAAGTGTCGTCCGAAGCGGACCGCCCCTACCTCCCCGCCAGTCAACCCAGTTACTTCACTTTGATATGAGTGCAGTGAGTAATTACTTGTGTATCTGTCGTATTTGATGATATGCCCGAAAATACCAACCTGTGTAGATGCTGGACCATATACTGGAGGCAGTTGAAATGCGCCGGTGGTAATAGATCGAGACACTCTCGTAACTTTGTCACCTGGACCGGGGTGGTCTGCAATTCTGCGAGAGATAATCATCCATTTTATAACGACAATGTACATAGGAGGGGCATGAAATATTATTATAGCCGCCAGGTTTAGTGATCTCTTACGCGCTGCATCCCGGCACGGGGCCAGGGGATGTATATTCTTACTACCCCCGAACGGAAGAATAATAATAAGGATCGATATGTCTATATAGTTCATATATATGTCTTGGTATGCCTTTATATGTGTTGGTTTTGTTTCTAGATAAATATGTAGAAGTGTATAAACTCACGAATAGCGCTGACGAACTTTGGATGCACCTCGTACGTGACCAGGGGGACGGGCAACAGCCGCAGGTACAGCTTTAGTGTGCCCGCTACTACGTTGATATTGCTATAAACACTCAGATCAGTCATCTCGCCATCTGGAATATAGGAAATTTTCGATTTAAACTTCGTTTTATGTTAATTAAATTACTGCCTCGTTACTTATTAATCAAAGACGACAGACACAAAAAGCTCAACATTTAACATATTACATAGTAGATATTTAGGTTGGTCTGAGTTTTCCTCTTGATTCTGTCAGTGGTTTGAGACCGTAACTCGATTCCAGAAAGCAATACCTCGATCGAACGCCAACTTCAACGCCTCGATCTCGTCAGCGAATCCAGACACTCGGTAGATGCCCTCGGAGTCCATCCCTCTGGCCTCGATTTCGTTCACGCACTTCCTTACAACGAACGGCAGCGTGCTGGAGTGAGCGTTCAGCAACGTTGTCAAGTCTATGCCGAATACCCCACGCAGTTTCTTCAAATCTGGCACGCAATGATTCGGCACACGTTCCGAGCATTTTGAATGCGCAATGAAGCCGCAGTCTGAAATAATAGACCGAACCATGATATATTTTACGATCCTTATAAAGTAGGCACACACATACTTTAGAGATGGAAATTTATAACCATCGAATAAAGGTGATCTGTTATTATGTCGGTTAGTGAAAAGAAAAATGAAATTACCTTCACATTTCACGCCCTGCGCGGTGAAACCCCATAGAAAATTAGCACAGAGCTCACACCAATTCAACCCTTTAAACGTATGAACCTTGAAACTATGAGATTTTGTGTATTTATAAAGAAGGGGGTTATCTTCAGCGGTTGGCGTCAGGTCGAGGAGGGGCTTCTTGCCTCCGTTGTTTAGGTCAGTACTACTTTTTGACTGCAGTTTGTTAATGACTGGGCTAGATTTGTTCGAAGCCCTATAAGGAACAATGAGGAGTATAGAATGAATGGTTATTGTCGAATGTTCATGTGTTATTTTGCAATACCTACTAGTGAAATGTTATTAACATCCGATTTATTATAATTAGATTGCCTCGTGGGTCGAGTGGTTGCAAGGACGACTGCTCATAGAGAGGTCTCGAGTTCGATTCGCGGATCGGGTACTATACAATTGACTTGGAATTCTTAGTAGTAGCTCGTGATCTGGATTTTAACAACAATAGGCTCACAATTCATTTAATGATGAAACGTAAGCTTACCTGGTGAAACGTGGGAGTTTACAAACTTCTCTGCTTACCTCTACGAGGAATACACGCGTGATGTTACGTTAAAATGTAATTATCTACGTTCTACATCAAATGTAGATTGACTGTTTCGAAAGAAAAGCATATTATATTAAA
>DWFO01003927.1:0-11807 GCA_018246595.1 Mimoniades nurscia nurscia
CCCCCTCCGACTACAAACAGAAGAAGGGGGTACGTTGACCCCCAGTTTAAGCTCGTACGCGATCCCCTGTCTTCCCGCGAACTCCCTTTATTTTATATTAAGTCAATCGAAATTTTGTCCTTAATCGCCTTATACCTGAACTTTAAATATTACCCCATACTGATCTATTAGATCTATTTTACTGCAGATGATTTAAATTCAAACTTATTACAAACATGGACTTCACTTATCTATAAATACTCTTTAGAGCGTGAAGTAAGCCCCCGTTGCAATTTCTTTAAATGTTTGTCGCCACTATCCCGCGACATGTCGCCCGTATCCCGCATGCCGCCGCCCGCTATCTAACACTCATCGCTTCTCCTCTTCTAACTTAACAACTTTTCACTGCGCATGCTCGTCATAGTTCACTAACTGAGGCGTGACGTTCTAGCGAAGAGTTTTGGAAACATGTTGCCGACGCAGCACACGCTCCGCAAACGGTCGCCGATTGCTTAATTTCTATGAAATGTTATGACGTTGAGTTATTGTTCGGAACCTTCTTTATTATTTTGGGTTTATTATGTTTTCCAAACTCTTGGCTAAACGTAGCTAAAGTTGTAAAAATAAGATGTGGCTTGACAATTATTGACTGATGAATTGCTGTAATACAAAACTATAACCGGATATGTAAGTGTATTAAACATTCCACTGTAAAAAAAAAAGGTAAAATAAAATGAAGTGTGGAGTATGTCGTGAAATGATTATGAATTGAGCTCACCGCAATAACACATGGATATAGATACACTTACATAGGCCGGCGTGCCTCACGGCGCGGGCTGACGTGGTGGCGGGCGGCGTGCAGATGGGCGCCAAGCGGCTGGGCGTGGTGTGCACCAACTGCCAGACGAGCACCACGACGCTGTGGCGCCGCAACGCGCAGGGCGAGAGCGTGTGCAACGCGTGCGGCCTCTACTTCAAGCTGCACAACATCAACCGCCCCATCAGCATGAAGAAGGATTCGATACAGGTGCTTGAGTGACGTGTGGCAGCCGTGTCACATGACTTAATTCGTGCTCAACTCGAGTTAGTCTGTTTAATGTAATAGCGTCAAACACTTTAACTGGTCCAGTTTTTTTATAACAATAGTGTTGCCGTGTCTATATGTGTATCGATACTAATGATGCAACGGATTGGTCCCGATTTTCACAAAAAGGTTACATAAAAGAAAACCCACTTAGAGAAGAGTCTTGATGTGACTGATACTAATTAAGATGGTCGTGCAGGAGTATTCATAATCTAAGTGTTATAATAATAGTCTAATATTGTGATGTACAGACTAGAAAACGGAAATCGAAGGGCAGCATGAAAGCAGAACGCGGCCTCGGCAAGAGCGCGCACGCGACGCACGGCGGCCACGCGGCGCACGGCGGCCACGTGACGCACGCCGCGCACGCGGTTCTCAGCTCCGTGAAAATGGAGAACTTGAGTGAGTTGCTCCCTTCTACCAACATCATTCCACCACTGACGGACCCATGTAACGATCTATAGTGGGAAAACAGACCCGTCTTAACGAATTCATCCGTCACATTGGTACGAAAAGCTGCACGTGGTGTTGACATAATATTTGAAATTGTCGTTTACCCGCGAACAAAAAATTCTTTGTTGCGATGTACCTAATACATTACTTTGTTACAGTGGACGGCGCTGCGGGCGCTGCGGGCGCCGCGGGTGCGGGCGGCGCGGGGGGCGCGGGGGGCGCTCGCTCGCTCACATACTTCCTCTCGCAGGTGAAGCACGAGGAACCTCCGCCCGCGCACTCACACCAGCACCAACAGCACCCACACCAGCATCAGCACCAGGCGCCGCAGCAGCCGCAGCACCAGCTCCAGCACCAGCATCAACTATATGACGACGCCGAGTACCGGCGCGCGGAGCGCCCCACGGTCGTGTCCCTCAGCAGCTGAACCCCGAACGTGGAATGTCCGAGTCGAGCGAATAATAATTAGAATCTCAGTCGTTTAAGTAGGAGTAGTCGGAGGAGTAAGTCGTTAAGCGTAGGAGTGCGGCCGGCGGGCCTCGCTGGCGCACGCGGCACGAGCAAACAACATGGCGGCGGCTAACGCGCCACTACACGCTCAAATATTTTTTACTAAAATGAATTGGTGTACAAGTTTGATATAGAATCATTCCTTTCATAGATGTAAGTGCATGTTTGTATCGCGCCTCCTGCTGCGACGGACGGAGGGCGGTGGCGGGAGGGCAAGGGTATAGCGGTACATACGCGATATGATAAATTCGTACACAAAGTGTTGTTACCAATCGTTTATTGTTATATGAACCACGAGACTGTGCTGGCATACCTAGCGCGAGCCATTCCTATAGTTGTATCAATACATAGACTTTACTATAAGATATTTTAAATATATTTAACGCCGAAGAGGCTTCGAGTAATGTTAACTGATATTATTTCTACTTCGGTTAGTAATCTCCATGACTTCTGAAATCATTCCATGAAGTTGTAAAATATATTTTATGTTAAATGTTAATTCGTCATAGTTTTTAATCCTACAAGTTAAGTGAACGGGCACTGTACAATTGACCGCAAGCGAGTTAGAAACATGTTAGAAAAAATAAAACAAATCAATATACAAATTACAGTCTACATAAACATCGAAGATAACATCTATGTAAAGCCAGTGAGTCTGCATTCATTGTAGTATAAATATTATATATTTATTTAAATTATGTTTTTTACTCTAGATAATGGTACTCGGGTTCCATGACACCATTTAAAAAAGCCTGAATGCAGTCTTTAACTTGGCATGTTTGATTATAATAAATAGGCAGGCCATAGATGGATACGAATTGTGATTAAAATTGATATTCTCGAGACTGAATTTATACATCTTTATTGGATTGGCTTTATTTCTGATCATGTCAATTAACTTTACACAAATTACTAACATGTACAAGTTAGCCTAATGTATAAGTGAGAAAAATGATCAAGTCCGTTCTCTTTAACTGTTTATAACCAGAATGTGGCGGTGACCAATCAGCGAAAGACAAAAGTACAAACCGTTAAAAAAATATTTTTGACACAATATTACAGGATCACACTGTCGTTTGGCTTCTGTCTTTGGCGGATTGCATTATTTATAAAGCTCGCAACATTAACTGTGCATATTTTGTATGTGGCTGTTGATTCCGCCTCAAACAGCAATAATAGGTAAGCTGGTATCGCATAATTTTATTTTATGTATTGATATATTAAACTCAATATTTGTATATTAAACTCAATATTTGTATATTAAACACAGATCCAGAGATGGGCTGTAATCCCTTACCTATTTGTGTGAAGTTGAATCAAATGCGTGCTAATTAAAGCGCCCAATTTATTCGTACTGTTGAATTCGGATAATATTAATGTATATACAAGTTTACAATTAGAACAGTCGTCTAACGAATATGTTATTATTTATGTGCTTTTAATGTTGCTGACATTGACACATAGTTGTGTTTTAGATCTGAAAACCTCTCTGTAATTAAAACCGAATTATAATGATAAATCAATATCGAATATTAATGTTTACGCTCTGGCGGCAGGCCAAAGATATATAATTATTTTATAATAAATAGAGATTTATTGAAATAAATATAATTAAATGTATAAAAGCCGTCGGTCTGAGTGTTGTGAGGGTGGGTCGCGTGGAGCCCCGAGCCGGGCTATGTCATGTATTTATGCCCGGGAGAACCGACTGGCGAATCACGTGTTTTTGTAAATATAATGTAAGCGACAGAAGTACATTTTAATAAATAAAATATTGTAAATTAACATTGTTGAGTTTATTTTACGAGCCGTACGATTTTGAAGGATTTATTTCTCTTCTTCCCTACTGCAACTACTTGGTATTCTGATTGAAATGTTAGTGTTCTTATTATGTATCACGCTAATAGCTTTCGGGGTGGGCAGAAACCCTTACAGATCTACCTCTTTCTTCTACATTTATCACTCTTTTCATACACGTACGGTAGTTATGGAGATTTCTGATTCATTCATTATCAAATCAACATGAATCTTACTCATTACGACAAGTGAAGACCAACACGTAGACCTTTGTGGACGGTTGTGGTTCTATAGAATACTTTAAGATAAAATCTACGAAAGCGACTCCTCTTAAGGTAATATTTAGTTCATTGATTTACTGTTAACAAAGCACGTAGGGAGCTATGGGGCTTCGCGCGGCTTCATGCACGTCCTTCAGAAGGCCGATCGCGCCTGCGGGAGCTCGAGGGACTAGTCTCGTCCATCATCAGACCGACATCCGAAGCTAAGGTCGGCGAGTAACCGCCGTCGGCATCAACGCCGCCTAGGCGGGGTGACATCGCCGGGGGGCAGTTGAGACTTCCCGGGTGAACAAGATATCCTCAAGGCCCGTTTCGTTTTAGATAGATGGACGTACGGGGAAAATATCTACAAGTGGAATGTTTTAATTGATACATACACACGTAAAGTGCTCGTTCTAAGAAATTCATGTTCATTAGATGATGAACTATCTGTATAATACGAGTATTAGTTTCTATGGGCTTCTCAGTTTAATGATTGAGCCTTAGAGCGTGTTTGGCATACTGCAGGCGCTGCGACCCCATCAGCTATTTGAAGATTACTGCTACTTTATTTTAATTGGTGTTGGCGCGTGATTTTTGTTATTAATGCTAGTAGGTATGTATCTTCGGCCATGTTCATTGAAGAGTCGCAATACAACGTGATTAAGCCACGCAGAAGTGCAGATATGTACTTTTTAGTCACTACTATATTCCACTGAATATACGAGAGTACAAGATACCAACTGCTTTAAAAAAATACGATTTTGAACATTAAGATTTCGTAACCATTTAACAATCAATTGTTATAGCAATGTTCTGTTGGCGCAACTTTTATATCACTTGAAAGATCAGACAATTTTAAGGTGGATGGTAAGTATAACTACACATATTTCGAGTACCTACCTACCTAATTCTTGCTGCCAAAATGTTATTACTTTTTATACTTTGAGTTTTCTAGAACAGACTATTAGGCACCGCTAACACATAATAGATATGCATTACATATTAACACAAACCTGAATATTTCTCATAATAATTATTTATATACAGATATCAAAGTTATTGTAATAAATGTAGATATTGATCCTAACTGTTACTTGCTTTGTACCTAAACATATACCTTTACGCTGCAAAACACGTCTTGGTGTTCGTATTCGTGTTTTGTTGTAATTGGAAAAGTACCTCGGCCGGCGGCACGCCTTGCAGCCGTGATTCAGACGTGGTATTCAGCGAGGGGCCGCGCGGGAGAGGGGAGCGCTGAAACAATATGGCGGCTTATCGGCGGCCATCGCGCGTCACGTGGAGCCCCCGCGCCCCGCACTTTATTAGCTTTTCACGGAAAAATATTCGACGAAAAAACAACTGATAAGATCGCGATGAGGTCGAGCGGCGCCCATCAATAATCCGTGGACGTATCGAGCTATCGCATCGCGTAACTGCGCAATAGCCGAGTGCCTCTCGCCGCCCGCTGGCCACACTCACTCACTGCCACTGCACTGCCACGTCCGCCGCGTCACTAACACTGCTTCACGGTCACGTAGCGGAGAGGATCGCATCAGCTCGTACCGTGTACCTTTCTCGGCACGGCGATGCAACTGTAATGAGCGGCGAAGATACGCGCTCTCGTAATCAAATCTGTTCGGCTTCTATCTGATAATTACTTCATATCGGGGATGGTATCATCGCGATATCTTAGCTCCTGTAGATACGCTAACGCCGGCTGTGCGGCGGGACGCTCGCCGGCGGAGCGGGGCAGGGGCGCGGGTGGAGGGGTGCCCGACGACGTTCCCTACAAATATTTGTAGAGCCGGCACTGTTTGCTCGCCTTATCACGTCATCGCGAACACACCCAGAACACCCGAGTCCCCTTGCTTGCGCAACGCAGCCTACATACTGCGGGGTGCTTTGCTCCTAGGACGCAGTGCGCCACGACAGCTATGCATATTCATGTGTACTAATAACTCGTTACTGTTCATTACTAGCCACATAATGCCTGATTAAGCCATCCAGTTACTCGACGCAGTGTTCAGTCGCATAAAGCTTGCCATTTGTGAGTATTTGATCAACATGGATTTGGCGATCGTTAGAGCAGATACGCACTGATACACATCGTTACCCAATTCTCACGACACAGATAATAGAAACATTTTTTTCTTATCACACCGAGAGCACTTGAAGCATCATGTATACCAGATATGAATCAAACCTATACCGGACTCCGGTCTATGCGACCGTACCGGTGACTGGTTGTATCACTGCAAGAATCCAGGATCCCGGCGCGGCTGTTCGACGCTGTGGAGGGGACAGCCACGTCAGGCGCAAGCGGCGCGCGTCGTACAACAGCTGTTCGGCTAGATACAGTATCTGTTAGATATGATTATCAAAACTCTAAGATAACCAGTCTCACATTAACGCCTAGTTAAGATAAACGAGATAACGTTTTGCATATCTAAGAAACTGCGATAGAAGTGCTCCAGCGGGGTCGTTGCACTCGCCCTGCTTATCGTCGCTGGCCTGCGGACTCGCCCCGCGCCGGCGGCTGCGGGTCGACGACCAATGGGCTTACCTTTTTTGAAAACAGATTTCCTTTTCATTCATTTCAATTATCTACTTAGTTCGAATCAACATTTTTTAGAGAATTAGTGAATTGGTGTATTTTATATACATCCATCGTTAATAGTTTCGTTATACAGCCATAAATATTCCGAAAATCAGGTGCCAGACAAATTAACTCCTTGCGTTTGTCGCCATCACGGCTAATTAGGACATAGGAATGTAGATATGTTTGAGTCAATAGCATCTACATTGTGAGTAAGAAGGAATACCAACTTGGTACAAAGAATACATTTAGCACACATGTGTAGAATTCTAGAGCCCACAAATAGACGATCAGTCATTTGATTATTTATTACAACGTACAGTTTTCATTGCGATTGTGCATGTTTTTTGTTCTATCTTGATACACGATAACGTGTGATAACAGCACGCGGAATGACGTCACGTAGGTGCGCGCGAAGGACTCGATGAGTTCCTGAAGAGTGCTCTTTAGTGCCAGCTCTACCTACACCTGCCTACACTGTACTCCTTCGTCGAATGCAATTATCATGACGCTACCAAGTACCTACAACTAGACCTACCCGTTTCTTGGTTGTCTCTATCATACTTAGTCAAAATACCTAAAGGTTTCAAAATATGATTAAGCCCTACAGTGAGAATAGGTAAAATATGTCGTACTGAAGGAATACCTATACCTAATACTGGCAGCAGCTAACCTCTTTTTGTCTAGATCGTAAATAAAACTGTAGGTATTTTTACAGCATTTTGTAATAGGCTCGTGCTTGTCACAACGAACTGGGCTAAAAAGTCTGAAGGTAGTTTATGATCACATTGTTAAAGTCTCAATCGAATTACAGCAGCGAGATGCGAACAATGACATCATAGAGCCAAAAAATTCTGATTTCGACTGAAGTTTTAATTGTCGCACATAAATAATTGCCAAATTTGTCAGTAATTAGAGCTCTGTAAAGTATATTCGGAACACATTTCAATCGTTACGTGATTCGAGTGTGTGTACACGTATTATGGAGTAATTTTAAGATCCTATTTGTGACATCACGTCTGTATCTACCCGACGCGACGAGGTAAGCAGAGGTAGATATACCTATATCCACTCTCGTGTTTCAAAAGTTACGTTTCCGTCCCACTACGGAATAGGAGGTATTGCCACACACCGGGCACATATCCAGACTACGACCCATTACTAGCTACAACTAACTACGAGCTACTAGAAAACCCAATAGTAGTCAACCCGGGGATCAAATCCAGGACCTCTCGTCCAACTCGCAGCCACTCGACGAACGAGGTAGTCAGAACTTATTACTTATTATTAGAACTTATTTGTATTTGTCATTAATTACGATATCATTTGATAATGTCTGATATCAACATCGTCATGTTTGACTTGATAAAGAATTTTACTTTCCCTAATTAGTACTTAATTGAATTATAAAAAAGTAAAACGCAACAATACCTACGTATTGGTAAAATTAGCGTCTGTCTATATGATACATTTATATGTTAACTTCGTAGAATAACCACATTGGTAGAAGCCCCGGTTGGTTAATATTATGTGTCTTTAATTAAGATGGTATTAATTCGTTAATTTAGAGGAATTTAGAAGAGTTATAGGCATTCAGCTACGTTTTCCGTTTCGCCTGAAAATCAGGTTTCAGTAGAAAAATATTTGCAGCTTTTTATCACGATCACGAAAATTCGTTCAGCATAACTGTCGTCTCAGAGGGCGTCGGTTCGATCTCCGGGTCGGACAAAGTCGAGTTTTTCGAATTCAAAATTCATAGCTGAGTCTGGATGTTTGCACGGCGTATGGCAATAGGTTCACACTCTATTCCACGATGGGGCGTAGGTAAGCAGTGCTAGAGAAAAATGAAGTGTACCATACATACATACATACATACATACGAGTACATACATACATACATACGAGTACATACATACATACATGCCTACGCCTTCGGAGTGATACGAGTACAGGCGTGTTGTTACATTTTGATGTAGGTAAGTTATTTGGTGCATTACTACTAAATATATAAAAGTTATAATAATTTACATATACCTAACTAACAATTACCTATATACCTATGCCTACATCTTTAGCGATTCGCCGTTATCATATCAGCATTGAAAAATAATATGATAGTAAATAATTATTGTTTTGTTGGTATAAATACTTATAAGGTTATTGAGTGGGGCTCAATGCGCGCCACGGTTGTGGATCCACTTATTTTTTATTTGTACAAAGACGACGAGGACACGCCGTTGAGTCACCGCTGACAATAGACGCTAATAAAGTTGCAAAAGAAATAATACAAAATGGCGGCACCGCGTCGTGATTGGCGAGCAGCGGCAGAGGGACGGCGCCGGCGGCACTCGCGGAGGGAACTCGGGCAGCGGACACTTGCGCCTCCCTCTCGATATATTAAGTGCTGTGATCTATTGTACACATCGTGTGGCTCCGTTGGTGGAACTCCATTTAGATAGGGTACTAACTATTTACAGAACACGCCTGAATGAAAACGAGTTTCCTATGGAAGCAATAACTACGCACGAATTCGTTAGATATCCAATGAGATATAAAAAATTAAGGAAACATGCAAATAGCTGATGAGTTGAAGATTTATTTCACTACAGTCGATTTACAGGCAAGCACCTATTAATCCTTGTGATAAAGGCGTTAGTCGTTTTCAATTTCAGGATAACGTCACAGTTCTGTAATAATTCTTTGTACTTATCAGATAACATTGTATCACTTCATCTGTTATCCAACAATCTACGAGCATATGAAGCCATGCAGGTTGAGCACAAAGTGCCTAAGCGCATGTGTTCACTACGTGTTTAGATATTTCATTAGTAAATTCTCTTTATTTTGTTAATATTCAATAAGCGTATTTTGCTTCTTACTGTATAAAATTTGATACTCGATAAACGTAATAATTATTGTAAGTACATACACTAAGTCGTGACGTCACATATCTGCCAATCAGCAGGCGATATCTGACTTTTCTTGGTTTTCCAATTCATTCTGGCCGTTCCCATTTTATGGTCCACTGATAAGCCTGGGTCTTTTATGCAGCTGGAGAGCTCTAGAGATTACTTCACGAGGTTGCTCCTAATGGATTTGTTGGAGATGCAGGTTAAGGGTTGTTTGTTGAATGTTTCTAAAGCTCCTTTCAGACCACTGGTGATTAGAACGTATTGATGTACCTACTTTCTGTACCTCGGAAATTCTGGCGGAAATTGAACACTATCGATTACCCATCCAAGAGGTCTCCTCGCGTGGCGTTGCTGTTTTTGATAATCGCTTGGGATTTCCGAACACGTCACGACTGCAAACACTTCAAGCCACACAATACCATTTAAAAATGGGAAAATACCATCAACTCTTTGTCTTTTACGATTTGATGATTGTAACGTCAAATTGATATAGACCTCATTTTAAATGGCTCAAGATTGACGTTTGAGGAGAAGTTCCTCTATGTTCCACTATTTTAATATTTAACACGAGGACATGGTCTGCCGAAGTAGCCAAATTTGACAATCATAGTCCACACGCCTAGCAGAACGATATTTTATATATGAACTTTGAGGTCGATTTGTGTCCTCATATTGTTTTCTTTAACTAAGTCAAAAATGGCTTTATTCAATTAGCATTAAAAATTGCTTTATTATATGATTAGTATTGAGTGAGGTTCTAGCTGAATACTTACGTGCAGTGATAAGGCGCTATGTCGAAACCGTCTCATCGTTGCCACACAGCACCAGACGTGCCGCTCCGTCTCGGCACGTTCTTGTAGGTATGTACCTATATCTTATTTTTGGTTGCGAGACTGACATCTTAGAAAGTACTAGAACTCGTGCTGGAAAGATTGGCTGGGGGGCAAATTTTACTCACTATGACGATGGACATGCGTTCAAAGTATCTACGGAGAATTACGAAATACCTTAGTACCTACTTCGCGTTATTAATTTCCGGCTGCAAATAGTCCCCACCCTCGGACATCCTATTAGGCGCGACAGCCCCACTACAAGCGCTATATCAGATGCATGAAAGGTGAGAAAAGAGTTTATTTTCAAAGCCGTCAATGTTGCCCCATTGGTGCCACTACGGGTGTTGCCAAAGTTAATAGGTGTAACTAAGTTTTTCAATTGAACAAAAGTTTTTTTTGTGTAAAGAGAGTAGTAAACAAATTAGTAGCAATCACAAGTGGCCGTTGAAAATCATGAACATTTACTATGTACTTTGGACGGAATTGTAGACTGATACAGTCAATTATACATGTAGTTAACTATGTCTGATTAAGTATGAACGTACATATACTGCCCGGCGCACCCTGGACATTGCTACTAATCCTTTATCTACGACAGCTGATCAGCTCAGCTCTCGACAGTCTCGACACAACGAAGAAGAAGAAGCAGAACAAGGCCACTAAAGATTAAATCGTTTTATACTTATCGAAACTGAGCAAATAATGAACATCAAGTTGCAGACAATAGATCATTACGGTATATTTTCGGGATTTTTTTGTTTACTTTCAAAATCCGACGATAGTCGCAGTATTAATATAAAATAGACATTGATTTCGACCTAGATATTCAGTTACCTTTCAAGCCTGAAAAGAAATTGGCATTGTTTTTCAATTGGTGGTATAATTGTACTATGTTACTATTACCGTTAACTAAACTATACGGAATAATGTACCTACTCGTTAATGTATCCTCAAAATTATATGAAACTGAAATTATGATATCGCCGAATTATGGGCTAAAAGGTAAACATCAAAATTCTCAAAGTTAGCGGAATTCGTCAACGAATGTCAATCGCGATCGTTTATCTGTGCACTACCGCTCTCGCGACAGACAGATACGACCGTTATTGCACAATACCTAAATATATTTCATTTGCAAAGAGTCCACATCTAAATCCTTTACATGGAATCGCCAAATGTAATACATGTTACTTTATCAAAAATAAAAAATAAAGTAACTTCACGCCTGTAATCCCCGAAGAGGTAGGCAGAGGAATGTAAAACATTCCCACGTTTCACCAGTTACGTTTTAGTCCCACGATGAAATAGGTGGTGAGCCTATTGCCATATACCGGGCACGTATCCAGACTCCGAGCCACTACTAGAAAATCTAAATAAATC
>DWFO01003928.1:0-11806 GCA_018246595.1 Mimoniades nurscia nurscia
CACACTACTAGAAAATCTAAATTAGAAAATTTTTAGTAGTGCTCGACCCGGGAATTGAACCCAGGACCTCCCGTTCGGCAGTCGCACTTGCAACCAACTCGACCAACGAGGCAGTCTTTAACCATCTTTGGATATGTTTCCATCCATATTCACAAAGGCAAATATATTGTTAGTAAATCAGACAACATTCATTAGTCCATTTAGTGTCCACCAGAGTTTTATTATACTGAGAATATCTAGAGGTCAAATGTTCCGTGTGCCTTATTTAAATATCTATTTTGTAATATTGTAGGTGACTTGTTAATGTGAACTTATAATAAACATAGTATATCCCTATATAGATATCAATGGCCTTCTTTATAGATATAAATGGATGTGTATTATTTGTTGATATCTTTTTGAATGAAACCCCTTTGCATGATTTACTTAATATAATAAAAATTGTCTTTAAAGTACTAAAAATGTTAGTTGACCTGAGTGTTTTGTATAATACAACACTTCCACCCTTGCTGTTGAGAATGACAAGGACCGTATTGCATCTTGTATATTGTCTATCTAACATTAGCACAATGGTCTGTAACAAAATCTTGTCTCTTATTCAAGTGTATTAAACAAAAAATCCTAACCCATAACTGTCCAGTGTGGTGAGGAATTTCTATGTTATTCTTTGTTTTACTGTTGACTATGTTGGTACATATTATGTGAACAAATATAAACCAATAAGAAAAAATCAGAACAACCAATTGAGAACCTGTACAGTTAGACATATCAGAGTACAGCATAGTTTAAAATAAATGAATTTTAAAGAACATGAAAACAATACATGATGTGCTTATAAGGTGCACACATGTATTGCAGAAGCAAGAATTTCCTCCTAGAGCATGTTTTCTAAACCGGTGGCTTTGTCCTCTGCCCACTGTGTTAGTTAAACTCCAACAAATACACAGTTTCAGTATAATGGGTTATTGGTATTTTGCAATGACACATAAACACATATCCAGATTGTCTGGAGTAATAATTATCAAGAAATGTTTCTCTGTAGTAACAAGAACTATGAGTAATGTGAGGCATGCTGTATATTATTATTACAAATATCCTCATGACTATCACATATGGCCAACACATTAACCAGCAAACATATTAAGCAGTTTAATTGTATCTGTACTCTACATATGCTGTGGGTGGATTTAAAATATTTTGACATTATGCTGACCAGTGATGAGTTCACTCATCTTTTCATTCTCAAACATTGCTGATTGCTCATGAGTTACTTGTTATTGGATTTTCATTATCTATTTCACTTTACTACACTTAGGGTGATATAGAATATTGCAAAAACTTGGTGTATCATGTTCAGTGTCCACTTTATAACAAAAAAAATTTGGTATTTCTGTTCTAATCACAATTTTATTATAATTTCAAAAATTGTTGCCATACCAGAACTGATTGGCGGAGACATTTTCAATTAATTATACCCAGATTTTTATCTGATTGTTCAAACTGTTTCGAAATGAATTGCACAGATACAGAAAGTGATGAATCTGACATTTTACCGCCGAAACGGAAAAAGAAATGTTATAGAACTTGACAATGAATGTGATTTTGAAGATTGGAATGAAAATAACTTAGTAAATGCTTTTAATTTTCCATGTATGTTCTTTTGCCTATTCAAGGAGCATAAAGACAATGACAATACTAGGCACTCCACCTAACAAGTAGACAGTAACAACCTATGCTGTTATATTTAAATTATGGATGTTTTAACTATGTATTCAGATACAATAATTTTTTTTTTCATTTTGTTTTCATTAGTTAATTATACAAATTATGGAATACACAGATAAAGGTAGAATGTATTATGATTTTAGTAAATGTTGTTTCCTGACTATCCCTTTATTGTAAATAATTTGACATTTGTGCATTGTATTTACGAGAATAGTTCAGTTCTCAATTAGTGCCACCAATTAGTGTGCAAGGCTATTGTTTCTATTCACTCACTTACTGATTGTTGACTTTTCTCTAGTGTTATAAGTGACTTGGAAACATTCTTGTTTCCAAACACAATCATGCATGAAGGTTTGATTTTATTGGAAGACAAGATGAATAGCCATTATAATTAATCATAAATCATTAATAACGTAATCTGAGAGGTAAAATATCTTACTTTTATTAGCAAATTATATTTGTACAAGTTTATGAGAAACATCTTGTTTTTTAGGCAATAGGCTCTCCATCCATTCTGTAGTGGGACATAAATGTAACTGATGAAACATATTAGTGTTGTATGTTACGTTTTAAAAACAGTTGAAATTTGTTTTCATTCAAGTATGCATCATCAACTCCTCATTCTTATAAGAATACTAAAACAATTTACATATATATATGTATGTACAAACATATATATAGAATGTCAATAATTATATTAAATCACGTGTAACGATGGTGACCTGGATAAACTATCTGCCTCATCACTTTACATTTCTTATTGCAACATAACTTACTTTTATACATTTAACGAAGGTGATACTGATTGTGTTAACACAATTATATACGCCGATAGGTGTAATATTACTTACATAAATATGTTTGCTAAGAACTGTTACGTTTTATTTTTACTGTTAGCTCGTCTTGTTTTTAGTACTGATCAATCAGCGAAATATAGCAGTGAATAATTATAATACGGCGTTCAGACGCAATGCGACTCCTGAGTACGTACATTGTGTTATTTCAGTTCTTGATTTAAAAAACATTCAGTGCTCTGAGTGGAATTGTACTATACTTCGACTTTCCTTACGATGCGCGGTATTCTTAGATTCGACCCACTCATCCGGTTCCCTGGTCGGGTCTTGGAACTAGAATAGCAAGTTACATACAATTATTTTGTGTATGTTCAGCTATTATTTTAAATTAATAGCAACGGATTCATTCTCTGTTCTATTGTACAATGTAAGTTATATATTGATTTAAAATTTGTTATTACTATTGTAATGGAGAATTATATTTCATTTAAAAAAAATCTAAATATCAAACATGAAACTATTAAAATTCATGCTAATGAGGCTAAGTATACTCAAATACTGTGCCATCACCGCGATCACCATCGCACCGCGGCCCACCAGACACGGCACCACGACCTACCGAGTCGATGAAAGTTAATCCATCCGCGTAGTCAATGTCTGCTGCTCCTTCAGTAGTCACTGGTGAATTACAATTATTATCATTTTATAGAACTGATTAATACAACTGTTCTCTTAAAAATACCACAGTTACGTTGAGAGAATATTTTATTTGCGTATGTACATGTGGCTTATCACTATTATCTCCTCGCACCGGAACATTGGGGCTGGTGCAGCCGCCTCGCGTCAGGAGTAGCCACAGATAGGACAAAATTAAAAAATTCAATAATGATACGTTAAAGGGACTGATGACCATGAATTGAGAATAACAATCCTTACACTACTTTAATTGAAGTTGAGTGCCTCGTTGGTTGTGCTGGTTGCAAGCGCGACCGCCGTTCGAGGGGTCCCCGGGTTCCAATCCCGAGTCGGGAACTATTGGATTTTTCTAACTTACATTTTCTAGTAGTGACTCAGTCTTAAGTATGTGCCCATGCCCACTGTATGGCAATAGGCTCACCACCCGTTCCATAGTGCGACGTAAATGTTACTGGTGGAAGGTGCTTATGTACTACACTCCTCTGCCTACTTGTTCGGTGATTACAATGTAATATTATGTATATTATTTTAATTCTTCGGACAGTAAATAGGTATTTCGTAGAAATGTTTTACCGCAACTAACGGTGTTTGTTTCACTGATTTCCCCGCCACCTACTGACCCGCTTTCTTCCACCAAATTGAACTCGAATTTTCGAACCAAGGGCTAGCCGGATATTTTATTATATATTAACCAAAAAACTAGGAAATCATATATAATACATATAAAGCCATATTATATATAAAGCATAATTATATATAAATCATAATTATATATAAAGCATAATTATATATAAAGCAAAATTATATAAGTATAAAGCATTATTATAAGTTAAACTAAAAATAGCAAGAAGTTTTTGATGGATATATGTAATTATATTAGTATCAATTGTGAGAAATCCTCGTAATTGATATAAAAACAAAATATAATTTAGTCTTTGTAATCAACTATAATTCATATGTCCATAATTGAAATAAATAACTACATACGAAATGATTTAAAAGTAATTTGTTATCATTTATGAATCGGCTTGACACACGTTTGTTTTTTGGGATGGGCCCATGAAGCTATCGGCGGGGGCTCATGAAGAAGGACCTCGTATATCTGCCGTCACAGAAATCACACGTGAGTAAAGCCGGTTTAGTAGCGTAGCTTGGGGGCGGTAGGGTTGGCCCGCCCCGGTCGGCACTTTTAGGGGGTGGCAAAATTTCACAATAAATAATAACCGTTTTAACAATATATCAAGGCAATTGACCTTTTTTCGTCGACAGGATTGTCCCACGTCAAAACATGTAAACTTTTAAGAGGGCGGCAAAAATTACACGCTACGCCACTGAGCCGGTGCATACATAATAATGTGCAACTCGCAACATTTAACAATAATATAATTGTTAATCTTTTAGAATAAGATGCCATAATGTAATACAGTCATATAACGTATTAAGACATCTTTTAATCTGGCGATTAATTTTCTGGTTTCAAATGTGGCCGAGGAGCTTATGTTATGGTGATCAGACAACTGATATCCTTTACATACAAATGACCTGAAACACAGAATAAATACTCGTAACTTCGTAGATCACGTCGTAACCCTTTCAGTTGAATGGGAATCGAACTCACAACACTCGCCTTGGCAGGAAGGTTCATTTACCTATGGAGCGATGAACGGGTCAGTAATAAGTGTAATGATATAAGATAATACTCGATTTCCACGAAGAAATCTTTCTTATCATGTCTATATTTACAAAGCTGTACCATACTGCCCAACCAGCAGTTTATCACCAGTCATGGTTATAATAAAATTTTATGCGTTCTGAGAACACATCACTTGCTAATCTCTTGCTGAGACGCGGGAGGTGATGTGCTGTCAATGTCAACACTCTTGAGACTATACTGTTGTATACTGTTAACTAGTTTGCAACTTTTAGTTGGTATATATCCGATAGTATTCTATTAGATTTACAGTTTGCCGAGATTCATGTTGTTTGTTACGCCAATATTAATTGATCAAAATTTTAATCTATAAATAATTTATTGAGCATTAGGTGAAATTTAACGCTTGAACTTCTTCATGTATTTTAACGTCATTTTAGACCTAAGGTTGCAATTTCAATTATATATTTTAAATAATATTTTCTAAAAATTTAAATTAGTAATACGTGCTGCCTAAGCGTAAACGCATTTATTAAATTGTTTCAGGCCGTTCGTATTAAGAGTCACAAGTGAAATCGGTGGCGCATTCAATGCCCATTGTGACGTGAAGGCGTGAAATCGATACATTTGTTATGGGGAGTGTGCGCGCCGCGTGAGCAGCGCCCGCGATGTGGTGGCGCGCCGGCCTGCTGTTGGCGTTCGCCGCCGGCACCCGGGGGCTGCTGGAGGGGCCCAACGTGTGCACGCGGCAAGAACTGTAAGCATTTGTTTATTTTTTTCATAGAAAGTTTACAGCTAAGTTAACGAGTAGATTAATATGTACATTATGTGAAAGCCATTCAAAAGTTTCCGCATATATTTTGTCTATCTCCTCGCTGAAACATGTTTTACCTACCCATGTAACTGACAGAGAACTCCCGGTTTTTATGTTTCAGGTAAGTTTTTCAGGACAACATATAATTTACATATTTGTAGAGTCGTGTGCAGCTTCTACTTGTTACGTTGGGAAATCGCGATATATTACTTAAACACACACTTATTTTACTTAAATATAAGAGCTGTAACTGAGAAATAATTGAAAGAGTGGATGTTAAATTAAATTCATTCACGGGGAATTCCCTGTTCATAAAAGTACACAATCTATTATGGACACCGACACGCTCATGTGGCTGGGGATTCTAGTGCCATTCATATCTTTGCTCATCGAAATTATATTTGTAGGGTGTAGAAGATGGTGCTTGTCAAAAACTGTAAAAATTCCTGAGGAGACAGAAAACATTGAAACAAGTGTAGGTAAAAACAGCAAATATACTGTTAAAACAGTAGGGTTGGTAATGCTGCTCTCCGCCTATTACATAGTGGGAATTAAAACGTACCGGGTGAAATGTGGGTATATATACTACATTCTTCTGTTTTTGGAAATAATAGACGTGATATTACGTATCAACTTTCGATAAGGAGTTTCTAATAGACGTAGGTGCATTTTTAAATATTGATCAAATGTAACGTTAAATTCCGTTAATGTAAAACGGATTGTTATGCGGTCTAGTGGGTAGGCAAGTGTCTAACTTCTGCACACATACATATTGCGTGCGCCGAATAAATATTTAGCGGTTGGAATGAAATAGTTGAATGGTTTATTTGGTCGCGCGGGGCCAGGCCGCCCCAGCGTCGGCGTGGAATTAATCCAATTTACAGAGCGACGACAATGGCGTGCGCTGCGCTCGTTACGCACTCCACTCAGTTAAGGAACTACATTCGTATCTCGTTCTGCAATAGTACACCCCTCTTTGTTATTGTTACCATGACGATTAAATGTACAACCGTTGCAGTGATAGCGTAGTGGTTTGTAGCTTTATAGATTCTCACTCCGATTCTCACAGGCCCAAATCTTGACATCTCTTGAGAAAAAAAAATTGTTTTTAGATGAAATATCACTTGCTTTAATGATGAAGGAAAACTTTATCAGGAAACCTGTACATCTGAGAATTTGCCATAATGTTCTAAGGTGTGTGAATTCTGTCGACTCGCACGTGGCCAACCTAGAAAATAACATAACGGCTCTAAGCTTTAGAAGATTAAGGATCTCATTTTGAGAGGAGACTCGAGTTAATGTACGTACATAATATTGACAGTTGAAATTTGCACTTTTGCATAACAGTTATTCACATATTTATAAAACACTACAGCTGCTATTTAGTGAACTACAATCAGCATATTACCTTCAATATTACCTTCGTCCGTTGCACTGTTATTTCTAATTAGATCGACATCATCCTCACATGACTCATGCTAGTGATTATAAATGCTAACGCGAAATTTCAACATTGGCCGGCACGCGTATAGACATGCTGCGTCCTTCGAGTGGGCATACAGGACGTAGCAACAGCACTACTTACAACCGGACGTTGTACCTCCCAGCACTTATCCTACTTTAGCTTTTCAACATTACCTCAGTGCACCGCTGGACGTAGCCCTACCCTAATGTTCGCCATTGCCTCTATATCTATCTAAACACAAAGAGAATATGCGGAAAATTTAAGGGCCGATTAGTGCCCCTCAGGGGAGGCTTGTGCCCGATAGTGGACTTCCTGAAGTGATGATGAAGAGCTGATGAAGATGATGAATATTATTAAATTATATTTACAAAAAATCGATACACTGAATGCCTCGTTGATCGAATGGTTCAACCGGGACTGTGGATCGGGAGGTCCTGGATTTGGTCCCCGGCCAGGTACTTGTGGATTTTTATAACTTGAAATCCGTACTATGCAGCACCTTATAGTCTGGATTCGTGTCCGACGTGTGATACGTGGAAGCGTAACTACACTTCTCGGCCTATCCTGTGGGAAATCACGGGTGTAAGCAACGTTTTTACAATTAATGAATAAATTGTGTGAAAAAGTCACATACGTCATCGAGATAGATATAAGTACGTGTCTATCAATTTAGCTAATTATATATCTATGTATATTCACCAACACGATACCAATAGGAAATTGTAGTACCTAATTCTGGCGTACCGAATTGTCGTGGCGATTTGGTGTTGCAAGTGGCACAGTAAAAGTGCTCCCACAACGTACTTCAGTTCACTTTACTTACGGCTTACTCCGATATGCTCCTCATATCCACATTAGAAAGTCTTCGACTCATTGTCGCCGGGCTGCCGGGTGACAAAGGAGTATCATAAATCTGTATGTAATTACAAGTACTTCATAAATTAATATGTAAGGAAGTAAGGTCTATTTGATATCGTTAAAAAGTACATCGGTACAACGATAGGGAATAATAATAAAGATTGTATCCTCCGCATATACATATTTTTACATCGTTATAAAAATGAATATATTATTATATAAATCAATGTGTGCTTGTAATAGGTATATTAAGTTTCCTCTCAGAAAGTGCCATTGGTGTATTTTATCTTAATAAAGCGACTCGGGCATTGTCCTTTTGTTCAGTAAATGCTTTGTTTATTGTTAGGTATTTGCCGTTGAACGCAGGGGTGACTGGTGCTCGGTGTAAATGCATGCTGTTATTCACAAACAGCTTCATTATCTCTACTCGGTTCGCGATACACAGTTTATTTTCCATTCGCTTGTATTGACGACCTTTGAAACTAACTTTCATTGTGCGCTTACGAGGAAAGAGTGACGCGTCATGTAAAAACAATTTTTATCTACTACGTATCGTGCAGTGGAGGTTGCTATTAACGCTAATTAATTTATTTACAGATACGTAACGACCATCCGCGTGTCGGAGCAGCAAGCTTACCAAGTGAAGGAGTACGCATGGTGCTTCAACGTGCCCCCTCGGTGTTCCAAGTACAAGATAAAGTTCCGGCCGGTGTTTAAGACGCAGAAGCTAGTGAAGCAGAGGCCGGTGGAGGAGTGCTGCCAGGGCTACGCGCCGGACGCCGAGGGGGAGCAGTGCGTGCCTGTGTGCGTGGAGCCGTGCGTCCACGGCAAGTGTGTGGCGCCCAACACGTGCTCGTGCGCGCACGGATATGGCGGCCCCGCCTGCGACGTATGTGAGTGACCTAAATACGACTACATTAGGTGACACGGAACGCGAAAATTTGTTAAACGACAGTTTTAGCTCTGTTCATACATACTCTTTCCTAATTCCTTTCTTTCATAATTATCTCCTAGATTTTGGTTTATTTTCTTAATATCACGCCTGTAATCCCGAAGAGGTAGGCAGAGGAAAGTAAAACACTCCCACGTTACATCGGTTACGTTTACGTCCCACTATGGAATAGGTGGTGAATTTATTGTTTTATTTAGATTTGAAGAAATGCCTGCATAGTGTTAATATACAACGCATTATGACTAATGTTGCCATTCTAAATTTTGAACTTTTAATTTTAGCATGTGCGTGATACATTTATCATAAATATAAAAGCAACAAGTGACACATTTCCCAAAATACATAAATAGCAAAGTACGGTTGGCGCACCATGTGTGACCTTTATAAGTTGTGGTGGGTGGCAGCGTGCCCGGACGGGAAGTGGGGCCGCATGTGCGAGCACGAGTGCCGCTGCCTGCACGGCGGCGCGTGCGAGCCGCTGTCGGGCGCGTGCGCGTGCGCGGCGGGCTGGCGCGGCGACGCGTGCGAGCGGCCGTGCGCGCCGCCCGGCTTCGGCGACGGCTGCGCGGAGACCTGCCGCTGCGCCGGCAACGCGACCTGCCACCCCGCCACCGGCGCCTGCGACTGCGCGCCGGGCTTCACGGGGCCGCTGTAAGTGTGCGGCGGGACGTGTCGACGGGATCTCCTAGCAAGATAACTTTGCACTCATTAAAGATGATAGAACGGTCATTCGTACAGTAACTGCAGAATGTGGATGCGTGTACAGATGCGAGGAGCCGTGTCCTGGCGGGCTGCCGTGCGCGCAGGGCTGCCGCTGCCAGAACGGCGGCCGGTGCACCGCCCTGGGCGACTGCGAGTGCACCGCGGGCTGGACCGGCGCAGTGTGCGCCAACAGGTACGGATCGCCATCGGCAATCGACTATTTTACATACATACATATATTATTTGTTCGTTTCATGAAGGCTACATACATGTCTATTTACACACACATATAGGTATATGAATATATATACATTACTTGAGCCAACGAATTGGGCCTCTCCTGTAGTGTTACACTTGAGGTTTTACTAAATAAATAAATATTACAACTTGAGCCACCTCCAAACTTGGCGATCTGATCCTAACTTAAGTATCAAGAGAGCTTGTGTTATAGAAATCGGACGGCTGATAAAGTATATATATATGTATATGCATATAAATATATAATTATATAAATTTTTATACTCGGACACAACAAATATTTGTGCTCATCACACAAATATTTATTGTGAGTCTTCGAATCCACGACCCCGGCGCAACAATTAGGTTCACTAACTAAGACGCCAACGGACCAGACGATTGGTAGAAATGTATTGTAATAATGTTTGATTGTTTCAAAGGTGTCCTTCTGGACGTTGGGGAGAAAAGTGTGAAAAAACCTGCGAATGTGCAAACGGCGCCGGATGCCACCACGTGACCGGACAGTGCCAGTGCGAGGCCGGCTTCACGGGGGACAAGGTATGTGCGATGTGGGCTCGTGTATGCTTCCGTTTTGTTCCTTCGTATGCGACGTGTTCCTGTGTCCGTCTGCCTTTTTAATAGCTGGCCTCGGGCTAATAATAAACGTCTTATCGTATATCATGAGTGCAAACACAGTTCACTTCATTCAACAAGCGACAACCACTATTCATTTAAAGTTCTTTTATGTGAACAATGTATTTCTGTGATTATTTTATTTTTTAGTTTAACTTTTATTTATTTATTAATTTCAAGTAGGTATTCAATATTCAACTGGGTTTTTTTCATTCAGTATCAAAGTCATTTCCCGCTGTGTGTCCCTGTGTTTGTTTAGTCTTTAAAATTGCGCAACGGATTTTAAGAGGAAGGTTTATATGTACATATAATAGATGCATAACATAGTAGAGAAACACTGATAATTGTAAATGTTTCCAATGTGATGTCGTAAATAAACATATTTATTTGCGCTTACATGGCAAACGCTGGCTGAACCCTACGAGAAAGAGCAAGATAATGTACTACAGTATTGTACTCCTTAAAAAGGTTTACAAAAAATCTCTTAGGGATAACCCACAATAGCCATTTATTATCCTTTACTTTTTACGTGATATAATGGCCTATTTACGAAGCGATTTTAAGCAATACAGCATTAATCATTATCCAATTATGTACCTTAAATACATTGTGCATTTAATATACATCAATATGGCCTTTTACAATATGCAATTTAAATGAATATTTTTGAAGATATTACTGATTTAAAATGGACACAGCGGTTGCGCCGGCACCGGCGCGTGCCTATAAACAGCGCGTCATAATAAAATACTAAACTGGTTTTTTTTTGTATTATGTTTATAAAAGTATAAATTAAATGGTAAAACGTATAGTTCAGTTAAATGGTAACACGTATTCATCGATAGTTAGGCAGTACGAAGTTCGCCGGCTCAGCTAGTGGAATATGTTCCATGAATGTTCCATGTCTTCGTTCGTAGGAATGACAGTGTGATAGGGTATAGTTATTTATTTATGACAAAATTTTATTTATGGCAAAATGACAATAAGACGCAAAATATGGGCGACAGGTGAACGTTATCCTGTGGTTCGTTAACGTGTACATTTAAACGTAATAGTCGTATAGGTAGAAATGTATAGCAGATATCCTTCTATAAATATTTTTGCAAAAAACGCCAGCGAAAATGATCCCTTAACAAGTCTCATCCGACGACGAGTCGGTCGTAACGTGGTGACGTCGCGCGGCGCAGTGCCTGGAGGAGTGCCCGGCCGGGCGCTGGGGCGCGGGCTGCGCCGAGCGCTGCGCCTGCGAGCACGGCGCCGCGTGCGACGCGCGCGGCGG
>DWFO01003929.1:0-11805 GCA_018246595.1 Mimoniades nurscia nurscia
TAAACAAACATAAGAAAAGGAACAAAAATAATTTACAAACAATGATCAAATATTGAGACGATTTGTTTTCGTTCTATTTTCAAATTTTCAAGCAACTTCCAACATTTCCAATATTTTGTCGCAATTCGTCGCTGAAATAATTCGTTCGTTGTTACGAACGGTATTTTGCCGACGGAGCGTTGCGAAATGGGCTCGGTGTCAATCACGAAAGCTGGGAATCGTCGCATCTGGTCCGGGGCAGGTTCGTTACTCAAAGGTCCCTCGCCATAGGGTCGACGATTTTTTTTCGGACATTCATTTTATCTGACACTGAGCTCTCTGCCTACATTGTAAGGGTACCTCGCGCTATGGTATAATAATCATAATTGGTATGTTTATCTGATTTTAGTATTAACTATTTGATTTGATTTTAAACTTTGGTTTCTTAGCAATATTTTGGTTTTTTTATTACGCACATCACAATCATTATATGTATAATATAATTTATAATGATCTGTTAATATTCTAACTGTAAATTATAATAGCCTTTTTCAAATAGTTGGTATATTAAAAAGATAGGTCTTTAACGTAACGTCGCGCCTGTAATACTCGAAGAGGTACGCGGATCACACTAGTAAGTACACTCCCACGATTCACCAGTTATGTTTATGTCCCACTATGGAATTGGCGATGAGCTTATTGCCATACTGCGGGCACATATCCAGACTCCGAAACACGACAAAAAATTCTAACTCGTAAATATAAGCGAATAAAATCTAACAGTACATATACGATTCGGGAATTAACAGACGCGTTTGCAATCACTCGACCAAAAAGACAGTCAAATACAGATTAATTTATTATAAATTATGAAATCATATAATGTACATATTTATCATATCTTACATTATAAACATAATGTCCGCACAGTTTCCGACGCATGGCAACATTGAATTTTTTTTTATACGAAACAGTCGACAACCCTAGCCCTTTACAAAGAAAAACAAATTGAATACCTCAAAACGCTTCCCTTCGTCAAAATATTCCCATAATAAAGAGATTATTCCGATCTAAAAAACACCCACACCGTTTTTTTTTTCCAGAAATCTACCTATATCAAAATCTGAATCGGTTAATAAGAGTTTAGGAAAGAAGAATATAATAATCTATTGCAATTTTGATAATTATTAATACCAATACCAATTGCCAATGGTGTAAATGAGATTACCTGGTATTGAAACGTCTCTAGCCGTCTCCTGTTCTCTCATGATCCCGCTAGTCATACAAACAAAAAACCGTATTACAAAAAGAATTCTATGTTTCAGATTGTTTTGATTCTATCTACGTCACGTCAGTTTACGGTGCGTGTGAATCAAATGAAAAGTATTATTTGCATTTATAGTATAGTGAACTATAGTACTATAGAACATACAGAGCCAGACAACCCCACTGAGTTTCTTGTTAGTTCTTCTCAGTTGTGGGCGCGATCCGAACTAACGTAAACTTATCTATAATGACGTTTATATGTGATTGCAAATCCTGTATAAATAAATTATTTTTGACTTTGACTTTGACATATATGTAGTACGTACTATATAAATAATTAGAGTTTCGTTTGTATGCCTAGTCTCACATTTCACATGCGTTTTTCCTTTATTTATTTTATATTTATTGCTAACCTAAATCTAGGCTACAAAAGGCAGACATAATGCCTAGTAGCATTTCTCTTCTTCTACTAATATATAGATATATTTACACATCTAAAACTACCTAAGTGTATGTTGTGTAGGTACAAGATTCGTACATTGTTTCATATACAAATATATTATTAATACTGCAGATACATCTTAGAAAAGTTACGATTACATATGCATAAGGTACGTTATGTCTCCGCTAAACATTAATCACAGTTATGTGGAATGGTACGTGCAAAGAAGATTAAGTTGCTTCATAATAAATAGTCATATGCACTATCCAACCCCAATGTCTTGTGTTTATCTACGCTGTATTATGGAAATACAAATAAGGTTGGTCTAAGGCGGCCTACACGCGGAGATGTTGTTTCGCGTGTGAAAGGTTAATTCTTAATAAAATCTTATTTTTGTGAACTGGTATGAGTGCCATTTGGTTCCTTTAGTTATTTATAAATATTAGTGTTGATTAATATAAGAACTTAAAATATTCGCTTTTTGCCTTTGTACCACAGACATGGCAAAATAATGATGTTACCCACTGTTTTTTGGCACTAAGAGGATTGTGATTTTGAATTGAAAATTTTAAATTATAAATATTTCATGTCAATTTTCATTTTCAATTCAACATTTATATCAAGTAACATCAAGCCGTAAATATTTAACGCAATTTATAGAGATAAAACTTACCGCGAAATTTAAAACCGCCGAGTGTTCAGTATCCCTTAGTGACATCAACCATTATATCTTTACGCCCCTCGTTCAATGCATCGGGGAATCGAACCCGGGCCTACCGCACGGATCCTACGTGAGCTGATTACACATGGGGTTACCCAGATTAGATAAAACAATGTTTCAAACAGGCCAAGTTGAAGGGAAATGTGACTTGTGAATAAAATGTATGCAAAATGGTTATTTGAACAAATATTAGGGGAATCTTTGCATAGTTACCTCGATAGAACATCAGAACAGTGAAAAAAAACTTGTTATATGGAAATCTGTGCGTACACTAGTGATCATAGAAAGAATACATGAATGTATCGAAAACTATGACGTTTTGAGGGATATATGTATAGCCTATATTATGTCATGATAAGGATTGTCGTTATGATATGTTATGATAAGGATTTTCGTTTTATTTATTCCAAAATAATGTATTACGATTCTATATAAGACCTTTAATAACTCGTGTAACACTAGAAAACATTTCTGGCTTCACATGTAATCCAAGGACCCGCGCTGGTCAGCGATCACACTCGCTTACGTCTAGGAATTAATACTACCATTTACCATGTCGCGCGAAACGAATCACATTTCAAAACCGCCGCGCGCGGATGCAATACGCCGCAAATGCCGCAATACGCCCGCGTGTCGCCGCGTATCGTGCACGCACGCGTCCGCGGCACGTGCGCGGCGGACACAGCACGTCGCAACATCAATATTCATATGTGACCGAGGATCTGTCTCGCGTATCGAGTATGTTGTCATAGACGCCGTAGTTGTACCTATATTGAGTGAGTTATCCTTACGTAGAACATTAATTGTCTAATCTGTGTATTATACTGTCACGCTAGATCCTTCACAAGGTAGACAGAGAGCACCGAGTGCCAAATATTCCTAATTTTTACAAACCGATTGTGGTTTTTTTACATTCATCTTGACAAACGAAGAAAATGGAAGAAGAAAGCCAGGTTAATAAGGATAGAGATATTTGGCGCTCGGCGCTCTGCCTGCCTCGTAAGAGTTCTGACGTGATGAGATAACGATAACAGTATGTACCTACATCATGTTTATTAGATCCCCGTTAAAGCATGCTGCCTGCTATGGTAACCATGAACTTCGTATTCCCGACCTAATCCAAACTGTCTATTTATGGGAGTTTGCTCGTAAAACTTATAAATAATAAACTGAGGTAGGTATAAGAATGCTGTACTTAATTTAATGAAGGTTCAAATTATACCCTATTCATTTCACGGTAAGGTCGATATTCAGTGGTTAGCGGCTTAGATGTTAATCCTTTGAACAGTTGGCCGCTCACTTGAATTATGTTTAAATGCTGGTTTCAGTGTAATCCTGGTTATTTTAAAATTCCAAGTTATGGCTTGCTACAAAAAATGTTTAATATGTACTGTTCTCAGGCACGCTAATACTACCTTTTATATAGGACGGACATCTTCAGTACTCCCTGAGGAAATAATAGTACTTAGTTTAATAAGTCAGGAAGGTAAATTATGCTATGAAGTCTAAAATGTTATATGAACTGAAAAAAAAACAAATTAGATCATTTGAACATTAGCTGCGGGAAACACACGCAAATAGTGGTCGTGTTGACAGTGTTAAAAAATTCATTAAGATTATTATAAAAAAATCACCGACTGCTCCAAAAAATAAAAAACTCATTGGTCTTTATATACCTTGGTAAAAACAATATTCATGTTATTTTAAAATGTATTTATAGATTTACCTATTTCCTTACATAATTGTCATATAATATAGTCAGCTAGCTCTTTTTTTATAACACAAAAGCGAACATGTCTCTCAGTATAAGCTAGTCAGGCATATGGAAGAAAGAAAATAAATATTTAAAACATGTGGTATATACGCATATTAGTGAATAAATCGAAGAATGAACAAATGAATGAATGCATCGGTAATTAAAATGTAGCCATATATGGGCAGGTTACAAACGCAGCGCGCATGTTTTCGATATTGGCAAACAAATCGTTAGACACGTGACAAGTAGACAGGCTGTATAGTATGTGCATGCATATACAACATGCTTTAAAATACAAACGGAATGATGTTTTTCTATACCACTTCTTGGTATTAAATTTCTCGCCCGCTGTTGGGGTGAGAACGGGGTGGATATCGGATGTCTTATTATTTTTACTCGGGCCGCGATATGGTACTAGAGGAATGTTGAGCGTGACAGCTGCCTAAATAAAGGTTTTTTAATGGAAGACAAACGCTGGGATGATATTAAACATTAAATAAATTCTTACATCAACCTAAGTGCACAAAGAAAAGACGAAGTAAAAAGGATGGCCTCTTAAATTTTCTAATGTTACTTAACTCTTATGTGTCCGACTGTTTAATCTTTAATTGTGGTTCAAATTGTCTATGCAAAAATATATGTTTAGAGATTCATATAAGTACTTAGGTAGGATAATCGTTAATCTAGACCATAGTACAAATTGTGTCTAGCTAAAGATCAAATTATCGTATGTGAGGTAATTCTAGATATTAATATTGTTATTAGAATACAAAAAAATGACATTTTGAATCGAAATTAGTTCCAGTTGAATTTTTTTAAAAGTATTAAATACGTTTCTGGCAACACTGTATAATTACGATCAAAATTGTTTAGTTACGATCGACGTATATTCTTTGATATTGCATGAATTTAAACGTTAAGTAACGCGACTCTTTATTATCCGGCCAAATGAAGATGTCAGCAACCCAATACGCGGACATAATGATGTCAGCCCCCGCTGATGGCGTTCTCTAATTGTCTGTTGTATTTGTAACCCCACACCCGGGACTCGGGATGTCCCTTTGTTTTTTGACAGATATAATTCAAAGTCATTTCAAAACGACACCGCCGTACAAGAGCATCTTGTTGTAAGTTTATAAAGGATCTCACGTTTCAAATTATACGTCCAAATGTTATTTCAACGTTACTCAAGTCGTTATCCGAACTGAACTAGACTACGTTTAATTTAACTTGAGTTTCTATGATAAAAATTTTTTTAAGACCGTTTGTTTTAAACATTGTAACATACATATAGTGAATTTGGACTGTTGAAATTAGTCCAACAACCATGCGAAAACTATGCATTGATGTACCTATAACTATACATTGTTGGACATTGTTGTACTTTATTATCATCATACCACGCTCTATTGTACCATTACGGGAAATATACGAGTACATCTTTCAATTTGCACCTCAACTCTCAGTCTGACGCTGATCTCATCCACCCACTGCAACACTGCAACCTGTTTTCTAAAAGGCCTTGGCTCGAAGATACAACGTTCAACTTATGCGCAGTGAATAAAGTAAATAAGTAAGACTTTACTTACTTACTTTATTCACTTGACTAATTGTAATGTTATATTTTTTTGGTTTATATTCATTCGTCTTATCCTATAGATATGTATAATATTTTACTAACAAGTGATTTTCTTCCCGTATGTTTACTCATTGATATGATATTATTACTATAAACGCGATTGTAATTGTGTTTGTTTTGTTTATTTTAAAATGTGTATATATAGATATAATAAGTAAATGTCTTGCGGCATTCTACATCAGTCAGTCCTCGGGGAACAGACAAAAAAAATTGTACACTTGCAAAAGTAAATATATAGGTACGTATATGTTGTCATTTTGGATCCACCGAGCTAATGTTCTTTGAAATTTGCTGTGAATATGGACAAGCTACTATACCTCTTTTAATTGGTCCACTCTAAAATTAAAGATTTTACGAAAAATTGGAAAAATTGGAGTTGTCTACATTTCTGAGACGACACCTATGTCCAATAGTAATAAGAGAAATTATCCCTCGAAACCATGGCAAATCACTTATGAGTTCGAGCAATATAATTATAGTTTTAATAATTACTGTGCCCATGTGTTGTGCACACGAAGTTGCGCTCCGCACCAAGTCTCATGCATTCCAGACGTTCGTAATTAATAACAAGAACTTAAAGCTTTTAAACACCAAACTATATGATACATTACCATTAAGATAATGTATCGCGTAATTTAGAATAATGTGTACTTACGGCCACTTGAGCGTTCGTATCGGGTGAAAGTAACGTTTAACATGTGTTGGCTGTACGTTGTGTTGTGTTGGAATTAAAAATAAAATAAATGTTGGGCTAAACTTAGGCATGTGTTTAATACATTTCAATTTTAGACTTCAACAACCCCCGCATCATGTGATGCATCATTTATAAAATCCCCACTCCAGAATCCTTTATTGTGGGTAGCGGCACCATAGTTAGTGAAAACATGGCAGCACTGTCGCCTATGTGGCGCCGTGGTCGTTTGGATGGAATATCTTAGGCTTTGTAGTAAAAGCTTAGACCTGGCCGCTTTAATTGTGGGTTGTGGGCCATGTCACCCATTCAGTGGATTACTGTCTCACATTGACACACAATACGATTAGTCGTCACTACGTCAGAGTCCTAAATGTGGTATCGTATCTTATAAAAAGATTTTTCTCCAGTGCCAGTGTCAACGTCATATCCTCCAGCCACTAATATGAAAAGTCAAAAAAAACCTAAGCTTAAATACATTTACCGTTTAATGTATGTACTCTGATACCGAAAACGAATCCCTGTGACCTTGCCTCACAACGATCGAATATGTCAGATTACCTTTCGCTGGTTTCATACGGTGAATATGATTCATGCAATAAACATACAATCTTTATTACAAAGGCAATAAAAATGAAAAATTTGTCTAGAATATTTTTAAATTTCATATAATTGAAATAAGAAAAATGGTTAAATGATTCCAAAATAAGCATTATTTAAAGTTAACGGTGAAAAATGCAGAATTTTAAATTTGTGTCTTTCATAATTATTACGAGTGTAAACTTTATGACAATTGTTAAAAGCATCTCGCATGCTCAAGTGCATATATCGGGAGCAAGAGTAAAAGCCACAAGACAAAACTCACGATACTTTTTTGGATCGAAAGTTTATAGAAAATGAAATTTTTCGTTGTAACTTTCTACTTCTAAAATGACAATGACAAATAAATATATAGTATAAACATTATTGCAAGCCTAAATAATAAGATCATGTCTGTTTTTATTCTATCTGCTATTTTTGTTATACAAATTTGAAAAGCACCTATTTGGTTTCACTCCTTATTGAATTAAAGCAACGAGCACCAACAAAGCATCACGGTGTAAACAATCCCGCGGATACGGCACTTGTCAATGAAAATTAAATGGAATACGCCCCTCTCATCTTTGTCACATGCCGAACAATTTAACTTTACCACTGTTGAACCAAAAACACTCAAAACTAAACCTTGTTCCCTTTGAATAAGGTACATGTGAAAATAATGAGGTGCACTAATACATTTGTACGACGGTATTCGTACTGTACTTTCATTGGTCTGTTTGCTCGAATACGTATAGCAATTAGCTCGAGCGGAAAGCAACGTTTGATGAGGGTTCTGTATACCAATGTGTCTTGTTGCTGTTGTCATTTACCTTTCTCTGATGAAGGGAATAATAAGCGCGATATATTAAATATAATAATGTGTGTGTTTGTTTGTATGCTCTTGCATAATATTTGGTCTTTGATTTACTGTTCATTTTATTTGATATCATATTGGCGATATGCTTTGTTACGTGACAAAAGGATAATTTATTCGTTTTATAAATTATGTAGTGTAATGTAAGAGTTCTCTGTCTCGACCTTCCTAATCGACTATTACAAACGTGACGTTACCTACGTAATATAAGACCTGTCTCATTGGGAGCAGATATTGCAATAAATTCATAACAAACTAGTTGAATATTGTGACCTATACAAATGTGTAAATACGAATCGATCGCTGCTTGCTTACAATTCCGATTTATTTCTTTGACTAAAATGGGCCAAAAATGATTTGTATATTTCAGTATCATAGCGAGGGAATACCTACTCTGTGTCTTTTAGTGAACCTTAAACGAGATTAAAAATTGACGGGTAAATTATCGTGCCAAATTTTTTTTTATTTTTTTTTAAACTGTTATAAATATACATTTTTAATAAATAGTTTTAAATATTTAAATATTCTCCATACAATTATTTTAATAAATGACGTCAAACCCTATATTACTTATCAAAAAACGTGCTCGAGAATAAAAAAATTAAAATCCAACAAAAACTTAACAAAGTAAAAATCTTTTTAAGGACGGTTTTATAAAAGGAATCGTTTTATTCTTCAAACAAAATCCACGTCTCATTAGTATTCATTCGGTACATTAAAACGTGGAACGGTTTTATGGCGCCCATGGCCCCGGGGCGAGCTAATAGCTGCAAGCGGTTATTCGCATCCCATAGACGGATACGTCTATCTCATGTTACTATGGGATTCTATAGCCCATAGCTCGATTTACTTAGCTAGAACGGCATGACATTGTTTTCAAGTGAACTAAGTGCACGAGGAGACTGAAATGAAAAAATTATGATGAGAGTGATGAGTGTAGAAGTAACAGCTCAGACATTGCCGTGGTGGTGCTTCTTGTGGGAGGCGTAGGTCTGTAAAGGCATGGGTATCTCACACTCCGTGCTCTCTGCTTATCCCATGAGGGTTCTTGCGGGCGATATATTAATATTAAACAAGATGCAATTAGGGTATTCCACTAATCAAAACTATGCGATAATCTGAAGGAAAGCTGTGGAATGAAGTTTTTGGGATTAAATGTATTTATGGCCAACTGCATTCCTCGTCTTTGTCTTGGATTTGGAGCAAGTTGAAGCTTTTGAGACGACGGAGGAGCAAATTACACACGATTATGAATCTTTATATCTATTGACAAGGACAGCAGCGACCTGGCAGAGCGGGGTTATCCTCAGTCGTTAAGATCCTTGATTAGAACGACGCTAGACGCAATGTGTAATGTATGACAATTTAAACTAGAAACTATCAAACCACGATTGGGTTGCACCCAGCTAGGAATATGTCGATGTATGTATATGTCATCATAAAAAAAAATTCTAGTAGTGGCTCAGAGTCTATATGTATGGCAATAGGCTCACCACGTTCTCTAGTGGGACGTAAACGTAACTGGTGTAACGTAAGAACGTACTATACTCTGCTGCCTGCCTGTGTGGTGTTACGTTTATATGTCAACAACGCCATCGAACCTTTTATCGTTCCGTTGTTGGACCTGAGTCTGGTTCCAGAATGAGTATGACTAAGGGCACAGTCTGCCGTGTTGGTTAACTGCGCATTGGCAGCCTGCACACACCTTAGAGAACACTTCATACATACATCTTGTATACATTGTAAAGGTGAATACGAGAACTTGTTTCTCACGTCCAACTCGACCGTTCCTTACTAAAAGATGTCACCATCGACACCATCTACTTTATCTCCAAATCTTCCCCTACAAGTAAAAAGATCTAGATTCTGGCCCACGTATAAACCATGCTGGTCAAGTGCCAACTTCACATGTTTTAGAGAACATTATGAAGAAGTCTTAAGCTGTGAAGGTCTCCTCATTATGTTTTTCTTCACTGTTATTACAACTGAAACGTCGAAATCTATATTACTAGGTCTTCGGTGCATTTTATTACATCTTGATGTTTACTAACTCTTATATATATTATGTAATATATACTATGACCTAAAAAAATATAACGTTAAATGAACAAAAAAGATTAGAAACAAAAATTACAAATATAAATCCAAAACATCTATCCACTTCTTTTTGGTAAAAAAAATCCTTGAAATCCGTTACCATGGAAAATTCCATACATACATACATTGCTTAAAGTTCAAATCCTTAAGTTATTAATAACTTTGACTTGGACGAAACGATCGATTTCATCATTTTATGTCACAACAGCCACGTCTACAAGGACGCACTTAGTGTTATAGATGGCAGAAGAATCGTAGCATCAAAATTAAAAGTATGCTGCTAAGTAAAGCTTTGTGGCATAATCCAGATTCTTTTTTTGTGTGAATTGTAAATGTATATCCCTATCTATGTATGTGTGTATGCATCGGTGTGTGTAGCAGCCTGTCCGTGTACAAGGGTCAAGATTGCCTATAGACCTAAATGTTTGTTCCCATATATTACATGTTTCTTCGACATTTTTCACAGTAATATCGAATGTGTATTACGAGTTTGATGAAAAAGGAAGAACCTTGGCTAGAAGAAAGGTTTAGCTTGCGTTCTTTTATGGAAAATGAACGTGACAATGTGTATGTACGTAGTTTTCAAAAACTTCCATTCTCACTGTTTCTTATTTATATAGAAAATCCATCAAGTTTTCACTCCTGACTCACTTTTACTGAAAAATCCTGATAGGGGTTAAAAGTGAACTGCAGACTGATATATCACGGCACCACGACCCCTACTAATTTGTATTCCACGCCCCGCCCCGGACGTGACGTACGCTTTTATTTTGAACACTTTAAACCTATAAGTTGTATGTTAGGTGCATAGAAAAATATTCTTTGGTATATTACCTGCTCCAAAATTAAATATGAAGCCTAAGCGACATAACGTTACAGATAAAAATATAAAATCAGTAATGTTTCAAACAATATACGAGTAATAAGAGGTACAGATAATGTGTTTCCGGTACTGAGATATACGAGTAATAATTGGTAATTTTAAATGTGAGCATACGAATGAATGGAACAATTCGTAGCTTGTCCTGCCAGCCTTTTTGTTTCTCATCTCGAGTAATACATTCGCTCTTTTGAATGACATAGCAAAATGTTCATATTGAATTTTCTACAGAAACTGAGAAATGAAATCAGATTTTAAAGAAGTAGCAAACTGAATATTTTCTATATTTTTCAGATAAAGAACGAATGAAAGTCTTCGTCATCGGACATTTTATTATTATGCTGTTAGACAAGCAACTCATTTTAGTATGAGAAAGATTAAGGTGATAACTTGCGTCGCTAGGCTAGTGTGGGTTGGTAGATTTATTAAATTACTTAATTCTAGCCTCAATCATATTCATACTATAGTCATAACAAATGCCATGTTAGGGATGTAACAAAATAAAATATATTTTAAGTATATAATACACAAATAAAGTTATACAGTTCATGTAAAGTCGTACCGACACCTACTAAGCGCTCGGCAACTAAATTGTCAACGGCGCCGACGCTGCTCGAATGCAGTTTTTTATACTACAAACAAACAAGTTGCGGAATATACGTCTTTTTGAAACGTTATTCAAGGCAACAATAATAAGTATATTCGAACACAGTAAAACACTGACAGTTCGTTATTTTGATAGTTTGTTTGTACTTCGCAAACAAATACAAAAAAAAAACATATTGTTCAATAAAGCGATTGACGCAGAGCGAACGAATGAACACGCAGACTGATAGTACACAAGCACCTCATTCGTATTCCGCTGAGCGCGCCGCGACCTA
>DWFO01003930.1:0-11805 GCA_018246595.1 Mimoniades nurscia nurscia
TGCAGAACACTCCCACGTTTCACCGGTTACGTTTACGTCCCACTATGGAATAGGTGGTGAGCCTCTTGCCATGCATCATGCACATCTCCAGACTCCGAACCACTACTAGAAAATCTAAATTAGAAAATTTTGTAGTGTTCGACCCGGGAATCGATAACGGGACCTCCCGATAGGCAGTCGCACTTGCAACCAACACGACCAATGAGCCAAAATTACATATTTATGTATATTGTATGGAGTTATTACACTGAATTAAATTTAAAAGAATTGTTATAACATAAGACTAACAAATATAAGAAAAAATGTAAAAATGAATATAATTACACACTTGTATTTCCCAAGTGAATAGGTAGAGTACTGTAGTATGTTATATGTCAAATCATAATTAGAAAAATACTTCAAATTAAATGTATAATATAAATAATAATATAGAACCATTTATCTATGTTGGGTAGAGAAATAATACATCCCCTAAACCTAATGAGGGATAATACCAAGGTTTCATAAGAGGCAACTAAATCCCACATTGGCTGAGTGTGGTGTAGCATAGCTAAAAGCCCACGTCACTGATTGGCAGCTACATAAACAGTACAAGAAGCTGTACTCTCTAATCTTAACATGTTTGCCCAGTGTGGGGGATTACAGGCAGTAACTCATTAGGCCTATGTTCACCAGTAGATTTAGACAGGACAATTATTGTGAAAAATCATAAAATATGTTACCAAATTGATACTATATTATAATTGAATAAATATTTCCTGCAGATAACGCGTAACAAACCAGTCATCAAACCAGCGCCGGGAACACGAAAATGCAACTGCAGACAGGAGATGGTGACAAGGAATCTCGGTCCTGGCCGGTTCCAAATGATGCAACAGACTGTCTGTGATGAATGTCCTAATGTTAAATTGGTCAATGAGGAACGATTGCTTGAAATTGAGGTATCAGAATATTTCTTATGATGATTTCCTTTAAACCTTCTAATAGACAAATGTTAATTTAAAAAATCTTATCTGTATGTATTTGAATGATCAATGAATTGTCTTTATTTCCAAGTAAATGTATTAAGAAAGTACAATGTTGAGTAAAGGTTGCAACATATCTCCAGAACATATCTGTTTTATTACAAATCTGATAAGCAAGCTACAGCATAATGATATCTTTTTATTATTTATTTCTTGAGTATACTTGACAAAAATACATAGGAGCATAAAATATACTAAATAAGATCATTATGAGCTCTCACTTACACCAAGTATTTTATTGCAGAAACTACATTACTTGGCCATTTATGTATAAGAGTATAAGACAACATTATTTTTTCGTAATTATATTATTAATTCATGCAACTTAATGTATAAAGAAGTACTCTCTGTGGCATACTGTATTACAGTTTTTATTGTGGTTTCACATACTTTTGTTAGCAAATACATTCCTTGGCAATCTGAAACTTTTGTAATGTAGGTACATTGAAGTAAAATAAATGATTCGGTCAGATTCTTAACTTGTATCAATATAATACTTGGAGGCAAAACAAATGATGACTTTTTTTTTATACACAAACATATTTGAAGGTGGAAGTTGGAGCACCAGACAATTACAAGACTAAACTAAGGGGAGAGGGAGAGCCACACATGGATGGAGAGCCCGGTGACCTGGTCATTGTGTTCAAGACTGAGAAACATCCACATTTCACACGAAAAGCTGATGACCTTTACACCAATGTCACAATTTCATTACAGGTTGGTGTTTTTAATTTTAGGTTTAGATTTAATTAGGTGTAAAATGGCTAATATAAAATGTCCTAACTGATAAATGTGTATTTGTTTATGCAAATGTCGATAATACTGACAATTAAGATTACAGTATTAAAATTGATGTTATAAAATTGTTGGATATACCTTACAGGATGCACTGACAGGTTTCACATTGGAAATCGAACACCTTGATGGTCATAAGGTCACAGTGACCCGGGACAAAGTCACGTGGGCGGGCGCACGCGTTCGCAAGAAGGGTGAAGGCATGCCCAACTTTGAGAACAATAATCTTCACGGAAATCTCTATGTCACATTTGATATAGAGTTCCCTAAGCATGACTTCAGTGAAGATGAGAAAGAAGGTAAATATAGTTAGTCACCCTATCACAAACATATCTTTTTGTAGTTTTTTTTTTCTAATAAAAAATATAGGATTTACATTTATTGAGCAACAGTACCAGAAATCCGAGATTATTGTGTATGAACTTAGATTGCTAGTTTTATTTTTGTTGTGAAAAGTGTAATGAATATACTAAAACTACCGATGAGGGTAATTGGACAATATTCTGAATGAGTTTTCAAGATATGCTCTGCTATTAAGGTTTTTCTAAAGCAGAATACATGTTACTTTTGCGCCACTACCTACATAATTTGATTTTTTATTTAAAATTTTCTATTGATGAATATTTACGTTAAATGTACTGAGATATTGGCTAGTGTCTGGCAATAGGCTATCACCTATTCAATTATGGGATGTAAATGTAACTCGTAAAACATGGGTGTGTACTACATTCCTGTCTACCTCTTCGTAGATTACAGATTTATTTTTGTATATACTGGACTTTTTATAATGAATCTTTTTCTTGTTTCAGCACTGCGAAAAATACTTAAACAGTCAACAAATAACAAAGTATATAATGGACTCTAGAAATATTTGCAATTTTTATTTATTTTTAAGTAGTGAATTGAATGTGACTGAGTGAATTGTACTGTTGGTGTGGTGCCACAAGTTTGTGCTGCTTGTGGATAATTATCAGTTTCTACTAAATAAAACACCTTGATATGATAATAGTTGTCTTATTTTATTTAAAAAAGTTAAATAATTTGTAACATTTTTCTTATACATATTAGAGTAGGAATTTCCTTATTGCAATTCAATAACAATTTACTATAACAAATTCATTCACAACGAAAAACATTTGTTATTTTAGTAAATATGGATATTCTATATATATTTACATGATAATTATCAATATTACATATGCAAGGAACAGTTCAAATTTTCAAAAGGTATTACTATTTCAATTTTGTCGAAATTTTGCATATTAAACATGTATTTATAAGACACAATGAGATCTATATGACGCATTTTTAAAACTGCGACAATCTGTCGTTGCAAATAATATGCAGTGCAATGTTTCAAAAATGATACGAATTACGATCAGTGTCATGTAATATTTTGTGCATCCAGTCTTTATAACAATATTCTTTTGGACAATCGACATATTGAATGTATTTGGTAAACCAATCGTCATCATTAGCCTGTTTCAAGTCCACTGGCTCAATGCGTGCTTCGATGAGTTTTTGCCCATAATCTCCACTCTGGCACGAAGGGCGAAGATCGCAGAGCACTTCTTGCACCGTCTACGCTGCTATCCGATAGCAGCCAGGACCTCGAGACGACTTAATTAAGTTCCGCTATACCGTGATCTGCACACGCCGGGATAAGTCGCTTCTTACTCAGGTATGCAGGCGCGGAGTAGTATTTTGCCGCCGAGGAATCAATAGTTTGAACGAACTATAAACATCATGGCACATAGTCACTAACAATAAGTAGGAATTATTTCTTAAATTCTGAGAAATACCTATCGAAAAATATGGGTAATCGAAAATGGAGCAAAGAATCTGAGGATGGAAATGTGTGGTGTGGTGGCGAGCTCAGGCGAGCAGGCAGGAGTCGGCGGGCGCCAGCTGCGGCGCGGCGGCCTGCAGCACGCTGTTGACGACGGCGCGCGCCAGGTAGCCCAGCGCCACGCCGGGCGCCGCCGCCGCCAGCGCGCCCTCGCCCTCGCCCTCCGCCGAGATGCCCGTGTCCTGTGGCGCATTACAAGTCTTTAACTTCGAGGCTGCACGACTCATCCCATCGGCATCATATTTTTCTTTGCACCGGTACTTTTCAATCACGCTCATTTAACACAAGGCATTCATACCTATGGCTCGCCTCCTTACAAGCATGTTCTATTATGTTTATCAATTTATTGTAATAAATTTAATTAATTTATTTAGTTTAGTTCCTATTATTGTATTACACTACACTCATTTGCCCACCCCCTCGGCGATAACAAGTGCGATGTTATGTTTTTAATTACACATCTTCTAAGAAGAAAAAAAGAATTAACCACATTACACAATTTATATTATGCTAGCTAGTTGAACTCAATTCATAATATTTCTTATCTAACCTAATCGAGCCATTTTAATAAATATAACTTTGTTCCGTTGATAACGGGTCTAACGATACTTTTGTGTGAAATTCGTACAAGAGATTTAAATTGTTGTGCAAAAAAGTACAAAATGCATAATTTCATATGTATAGTTAGTTACGTAATCTACTTTATATCAGAATCAGATCATAACAATTTAAATCAACGCCATCTATTTTGGGTAGCTTCTAGGTAGTTTGTATTCCTCTAATACGTATGTAGCGGTCTATATTTTCATTGTTCATTATCGAGCGTGACTGATTTTAAAAACTACGGTCAGCAACTAGCAATAATTTACCATAATGAAATTTGGAATAATAGTAATAAAGGTAGTTTAGAATAATTTGAGGGACAATGCAATATGACAGCCGTTCTAGCAGGGCACTGCGTAAGAACATAGTTCCCGAACCTATTACAAAATAAACATACATACTACAAAAGTACCGAACACTGATTCAGGTGTTCATGCAACGCCATCTAGTAATTATTGAACAAAACAAAATTCAACCTTCGAACACAGAGCGGTCGCCGGCGCGGCGGGTACCTTGGCGTAGGTGAGGTGCGCGTCGCGCAGCAGCCCGTCCAGGTCGAGCGCGTGCTGCAGGAACAGCTCGGGGTTGCGGCGCAGGATGGCGGCCAGCACGCACAGCAGCTCCACGCACAGCTGGCGCCGCGCGCCGCCGCCCGCGCGCAGCAGCGCCGCCTCCACCAGCAGCGCGAACGACAGCTCCGAGCGCGACATGTTCACCAGCGTGGGCTGCGCCGGGATGGTGTGCCCCTGCCCGCCCGCGCACGCGGCTCGTCATTTATCGACATCACATTAAAACTAAGTTACGACTTCAATAGTACATTTTTATAACTCAGCAAACCCGTGCGTAGACATGAGCTATGCTTATAGTCACTATTTAGTTTGGATGTCACAATAACATGTATATATAAAATAACAGAAGGAAGTCCAAATTCGACACTTTACTTGTATTATGATTCCCTTAGGCGTTCGCAGGAGAATGTCCCAAACTTGGATGTAGAAGTGTTTGGGCACGCGGCACAGGCAGCCTTCGAGCTGCCGACGCTGTAGAGGCGTCAATCTGAAAACATACAAAAATAATGTTAAAGTTTCTCGTCCTGTTTTTCGAGCCACCCAGTCCGATTGATCCGACCTAACGTCAAGATGCGGATTGCCGACTCACCCGCGCTCCTCTGCCCAGTCGGAGACGGTGAGCACCTGCTGCAGCAGCGTGCGCAGGCGGTAGGGGGACAGCCCCTCCAGCTCCACGCCGCGGCGCTCGGGGAACAGCTGCAGGTAGGTGCGCAGCGCCTCCAGCACCCAGCCCACGCGGATCTTCAGGATGCCGCGGAACATCTCCGGGCTGGTGCCGATCAGCCGCCCGCAGTACAGCACTATTTCCTGACGAGCCATTTATATATCGTTCACACATATATAGCGTTTTTCAGTCCGCCGCTGAACATGTGCCTCCTATAAAGAGATTTGGTTGGGGATCGTTCACGAGGCCTTTTCGGTCCTCTCAGACTTCAGAAAGAACATCAGAACAAGGAAAGGAAAAATGTTACCTGTTGTAATACGGCGCCTATGACGTCGTAGGGCTGGATGGTGGAGTACATGACCGATTGGATCTCGCCGGGCGTCATCGGCTTGTCGAACACGGTCTCCTTGTGTCCGATCACGCCGACGGTCAACTGAACATTTTAATTGAAATTGAAACTGAAAACTGAAAATTTGGCGTAGTTATACAGCTAAGGCTCATAACAACTTCGTCCGAAGGTGGCCTCGGATCGAGCTCCTGAATTTATAAAATATGAACAGTAAACATAACATCACATCTGTATTTAGCCGCAGCAGTAGGCAGAAAAGTGTAGTACACTGTTACGTCACACGTGACACTATAGATCGGGGATGAGCGTAACGAGGGGCGCACCTGCTTGCCGTTGACGAGCACGGTGGTGATGAAGGGGCTGATGGAGTCCACGGTGTGGTTGAGCAGCGAGGAGCAGTAGCGCACGGCGCGCCAGTGGCGCAGCACGCCGGCGCTGTGGTACAGGCTCCGCAGCGCCTCCAGCGCCGTCGCGCCGTTCACCTGCGCCGCGCTCGCGTCACCCTCCGCCGGCCCGGGCCTCGCCCAAGGGATTGCCACATTGTACGTTGCAGAAATAAACAGAAGGGCCACGCTAGCTGATCAGTTAACAAAAATGAACGCCAGCAAGTGAGAGTAATTTAGACTATTCTACGGAGTGATGGCCCGGCGCCGCCCACCTCGTACATGGGTCCCTCGCGCTGCAGCAGGATGCCCCACAGCTGGCTCTGCGCGTACAGGTTGTCGGAGGCGCGCAGCGCGGCCACGCTCGGCCTCGGCCTCCCGTGAATATCGAGCTAGCAGTGGAAGACGTTTTAGCTATCGGTATTAAATGTTAGTTTTACCATTTACCAAGGGACATACTATCGTTGCTTGTAACATATAGCAGTACTCATCGGTTGCCACTTTAGAATGTTTAGGTAAATTTAACGAAAAGTGACTTAATGATAAACTACAATATGAAGTGGAATTCTGATATTTTTATTATTTTATGTGCTGTAATTTAGGAAGGACTGCAGAATGTACTCGTTCATCTTTAGCTTTTTTCTTTAAAAAATGATATTATTTATTTATTTAAACTTATGTAATACCGAAAACAAAGGGTTAGAAGTATGTCTCTCAGTCAGATTGAGCATGTGGCAAGCTCATACTTCACTCTAATCTTCTAGTATATAGATGTATATAAATATAAATACGTAGACATATAAAAATATATATAGAGGTACATATAAAAAATATTTATAAATACAACACTATACGTACTTAAATTAATAAGCAAATATTAATCTACATAGGCTCGGCGCCCCTCTGATATTTCCAGCAGGTGTTCTAATGTGCGATGTATTGTCAACGTTGACTATGTTTGTGAAATGTATATAGATTCAGCAAATACCCTTGACTTATGATAGCATTTAAGATAATGTGACTTCAGTTGTAAATTCTTATTTCGTTGTATATATTATTATATTGTACTCAAAAATTGACATTACAATAGAATGATAAGTTGAAAGGTTATTGTGGGTCCAAATGGTTATCGTTTTCTAGTGATTATTATACTTGATATGTGTGCGTATAATATTAAGGCTGTCACATAAAATCATACATTTAACAGTAGTCGTTAGGTTACTTCATAAAACTGAACTACATATCACAAAAACATAACGGACTGGATAATCGGCACTGTCCCTTACAAAATACTACATATTACAAAATTACTACTTGTTTTGCAAAATTTCCTACCAAGTTACTACATCACTAAAAAAATGTATTTTTTTTTATCATTCGTTCATTGTACCTACTAGCGAATTTCCATTCGTGCTGTTATTGAACTCTAGTTTATATCGCTATGCGCCGCTACATTTAACTTGTTCACAAGCTATATATCTCTATACTAGTCTATACAAGTGTGAGGAAAAACTTAATTTTAATAACTATGTTAGACAAAATAAGATAATGTAATGCAATAGTGTTTGATGGCAAACACAAATATTCGTGTATAATAAAATGGAGAACTAAATAGATTTTTTTACAAATCGAATGTAAATAAAATGTTACACTAACAATAAGTTTAAATACGTCGTTTATTATAAAATTGTACACTAATATAGAAGTGTTTCACCATTTTATGTACATCAGAAGTGTTTTCAAAATAATTGTAAACATTTTACACTTTCAAAATATTACGTAAAAGCAATAAGAACGATTCTAATTTCACAACAAGCAGCATAAGTTTAAAACGTTCCATTACATTCTTCTTTCCGGTTTACGTGGCATCACGTCTGCAATCCACGAAGAGGTAGGCACAGGAGTATAGAACACTACCACGTTTCACCAATTACGTTTAAAACCGACCACAGAATGAAAGAGTCTATTGTCATACACCGGGCACAAATCCAGAATCCGAGCCTCTACTAGAAATGTCATGTACAAAATCCAAGTAAGAAAATGTAACGAGGCAGTCAAGAGACTTTCTGGTTCACGTCAAACTTTTACCGAGTTTCGGATTGTTTTTTCAGTATTACAAAGATATTTTCAGAATACAGGCGTTCAGGGAATCTAATTTTGAATATTTTATTATTATTACAGACAGTTTCGATATAATATTCAGTATTATTTTTGATCGAACATTTACAAACCGATGCTTGAAATCAGGAAATGTTAAATGAATGTAATATTTGTGTTACACGTCATTGATATCCGTTATGGGATTCGATGACGATATATTGTCTGTGGTCTACGGCTCATAAATTTTATTTAACTTAATTTATAAGCTAAACGCTCATTGATATCGAATAATTAGTAAAATTGAAACTATATCTAGTGTAAGTAAAATTATATTAGTAGTAAGTCAGTAAGATTCTATTACGAAAGATGGTTCTTAATTAATGCAGACGCTTTTTATGAAGCTAATGCTCCATAAAAAGTTAATTAATACTAACTTTAATAATGTGATATAAGCATGAACATGGCATCTTGCATCGAATAAAAGAACCTTAATATATGTGTAACTTAATATTTATTACACTTCAACGTTTTCTTGTTATCTTCGTGTATGTCGAAAACTAAATGTGATACTAGGTAGGTACTTAAATTTAGGTCTATTATTATTGTATTCTATATAGTTGTAAGTGCACGATATGTTGAATCTCTACGTAATTTATTTTAGGAGTTATTCTTCGAAATAAATGCTTGTTTTCAGTTACTGTTATTTTATTTTAATGACCTTTAAATTTAAGACATTATTTTTACAGGTTATATAAAAAAATAAAAAATTTAAAAAATAAAATATATTCTAAAAAAATTAATATTTTTAATACGTTTCCACTCAATCGTAATCTGGCTGGCCTATTTCTACAAATCTTTTCGCATTTGCTATTGATGGGTAACCGTTAGAGAAAAATTAATATTACACTTACACTTTTTAGCGACCACTCAAGTCCAGTTATAAAACTATTCTCCGTTAGATGGCATAAGTGTCACAACATAAGTCCAATATGTGAAATAGCGCCATCTTATAATATAGGTACTAGCAGACCCGGCGAACTTCGTATCGCCTAACAGTCGATTCTTTTTTCTTAATACTTATTCTGCTATTCGGGACACCGGGTCAGCTAGTAAGATAAAAAAAGAATAAAGAAAGTTGACAAGTCAACAATTACATTGTGTCATTTGTCAATATTTATACGATACTAACGTCACTCAATTGTTATGCCTTCCCGAAATCCGTCCACTAATACTTAAACTTTATGGTATGGTACTTAAACTTTATGTATTAAAGTTCAAATTGACTTTTAAGTATACTCTTACGTATCTTTTGTATGGGCGTATAGAAAAAGGTTGTTTTTATAATTTTAAATAATTTTTCTCCTAGTAAGAACCATCTTCGTACTCCAAGGAATATTATACAAAAAGAATTAACGAAATCGGTTCATCTGTTCTCGAGATTTATGCTTAGCAACAAATTTAGCGTTTCATTTTTATATTATAAAGATTTATGTACCTACATCATAAGATGGCGGTAATTCACACACCAGCGACGTATTCTGAGTCCATATATAAAGAATAACAATAATGCTCGTAAGCTACAGGCATTGTAGCAATAATTACAACATTCGTTCGACATTGTGAACTTAGATAACTTGGCTAATTTCTTGAAGTACAATTTATCTTTATCTAAAAGCGAAGCAACACACACTCAATGATAATTATTCTTAATAGTATAAAAATTGATGTACATTAAGATTTATTGTAAACGTTGATTTTAACTGCGTAATATACTAATATACGAATGATATTTTATGAACATAAATACATGACGACATTTTGGATTATTTATTATGCGTATAAATGATGCATAATATAGGTAACAAGAATATTAGACATTGAAATGCAACAATATAATAAAAAAAATGTTTAATTATCAAAAGTAACATCACGCCTGTAATCCCCGAAGAGGGAGGCAGAGGAGTGTAGTACCCTCCCACGTTTCACCAGTCACGTTTACATCCCACTATGTAATAGATGGTGAGCCTATTGCCATATACCGGGCACATATCAAGACTACGAGCCACTACTAGAAAATCTAAATTAAAAAAATTTGGTAGAGCCCGACCCGGGAATCGAACCCAGGACCTCCCGATCGGCAGACGCACTTGCAAGAAACATGACCAACAGGGCAGTCAATGTTTCAATATCAATGGTTAGTGTAAGACGTAAAACTCTATGAACTGAATTACACATAGATAGAATTTTATTTAGACATTCCAAATTATGATCTGCCATCCATGAATACAATCCGTATAAGTAAACGTAAACTACTCTACTACATTTTCACGTCAAAAACCACCCAATTGTTATTATTGAAAATGCACATTGATTTCAGATTAAACATAGCAAAGTTCTTAGGCAACTTAGAAAACTTTTATTTCAATAAATCTCTAAAATTTCCGAACAACAATTGACAAGCCAAGGACAAGACCACGCTGTCCTAATTTATTCTAGACCCTATTATTACACTGATAAATGTGCTAATTGTTCAATGTTATACACATGAAATACTTACCGGCTTGACTGACTATGTTGTTCCGCGATGGCCCGTCTCGTTGCAGATCTGTACGAGGTGCTTCACGAGCTCTCGCCGACTGCAGCGCGATCGCACGCTCTCTATATGAGATCGGGAGTCAATAAAACATACCAAAAATGTAATCTGAGAAACAGAAACGGCTGCCCTGTACGTATAGGCAGTTTGGTGCTCTCTGCCTACCCCGTAATAAACCGGGCGTGATATTATAATAGTGATGACAATAGTCAGTCCGTCAGATATTGTAATGAATGAATGTCACACGCTTTAAGGACAGTATTAAAGATAAGATAAACGTGTCGGAAGCTGTTACATTGTAAACACCGTTAATGACGTTGTATTCGATACCACATAAATATTTTTCGTTGATCATCAACGGATATAAGTGACTAAATAATCAATCCTTCTCATTCTGATAGCAGACCTATACCTATACAATGTTGGGCCTATATAAAATGGTGGATTATAATGATAAATACTTGTGCGCATTATTTGCATGGAGCTCTTAGTATTAACAACGCGGAGGAATGTATTTAGTGAATATGATACGCTATTAAAAAACCAGGCACGTAAAAATTCTTGTGATCGCTTTAGAGCAGTGGTCGGCAACCTTTTGGCGGGCAAGGGCCACAAGGTAACAAAAGAAACTAAAGGCAGGCGGCACTTAAGGCAGGTCGCACTTTCGATATTAATCCTAGATGCCCAATATACTTGTGTCATATGTGTGGTCATATCCTATAGAAAAATGAAAATGCTATAAAGTTGTTACATGCTATGTGAAATATGCTAAAAAATTTAAATGCTATAAACATACAAACGGAATTTAATTCGTACATGTAACACTTACATTACGTTCATATGTTTGGACTTGAAAAATAACCACTGCATAATAG
>DWFO01003931.1:0-11804 GCA_018246595.1 Mimoniades nurscia nurscia
AACTGGTGAAACGTGGGAATGTTCTACATTCCTCTGCCTACCTCTTCGGGGATTACAGGCGTAAAGTTACTTTTTTTGAAGTTAAGCGCTTTCTTAGAGCACAATTTCCGAGCTACTCGTATTTACGGAGCTAAAAAACTCTTCATTTAAAAACCCCCCAACTTACGGACATTATCACTTCGGAGAGCTTTCATGGCAACTGATCACGAAATTATCACTATAATAGTTGCCGTGAAGAAATATCAAGCATGCAAGCTGGTCCATGCCGCTCTAAAGTTTGAATGGTTGCAAGCGTGACTATTGATCGAGAAGTCCTGGATCAGACACTTTTTACTTTTCTAAATACAAATTGTAGTTAACATTTGTAGTAGTGGTTAGGAATCTGGATTTATGGCCAGTGCATGGCAATAAGCTGACTCCCTACTCTATGGTGGAATTAAAACATAACTAGTGAAACGTAAAAGTGCATTACACCCCTCTGTCTACCTCGTCGGAGATTACGAGCGTGATATTACGTACAATTGTGAATCTTCTTTCTGTATATGTATATGTATGTTCTGTGGTTGAATAAATATGAGTCCATTGCATCTCGAACTTCACTAAAATCTCTTCGCGCGATTTGTTCAATTGGATCTTAAGGAATTTATGTATTTTTCTTATTATCTCATTTATTCATCTATTTCCTTAGGGTATTAGCATTCTGTTAATGTATTTTAACTTTATGAAAAGAGGAGTGTAACTATCAGTGAAGTGCACATTCAATTCAATTCATTCAAATCTCTTACATTCAAGAGTACGTGCTGAAAAAGTTTCAAATATTGTCCTCGAGCTCCGTTAAATCACTTTTGCCAGTGCCTAAACGCGAACTTTCTCCTTTAAGCTATAAATTGATTCTTATTCGAGCGTCTTCTAGTGGCGCAATCCGTCTCGTAACGCGCGCCGCGCTGAATACACAACAGAACAAACTCGACGATCACGCGTGGAGAGTATCGACTTGGGAATGAAAGTACTCTGCACTCTGCACCGTCCACGGGGCGCACTCGCTATAACCTCTACTTCGAATTCGGTTGTGCTCACGTATGTTTTGATTGGAGTCCGCGTTATATTTGTTAACTCGTGTGAATCCACTGTCCGTGTTAGTCTGTTACCGGCCGCGGGCCTGCCATCGCCACGCCCGTTTTAATATTCCTATAGCCGCAATCACACGGCACTTGTCTGCAAAGGTTGATAATTCATATAAAATCGTTGTTTTAGCAAATAATTGAATCCATCGGATTCAGAATTGAGATCAATATTCGTTTCTTAGATTTGTTATTAAATATTCTGATATTATATGACTCCCTCGTTGGTCGTAAGTTCGGCTGCCGAACGAGAGGTCCAGGATTCGATTCCCGAGTCGGGTACTATTAAAGTTCCTAATTTAGATTTTCAAGTAGTGGCTCAGAGTCTTAATTTTTGCCTGGTGTATAACAATAGGCTCACCACCTATTCTATAGTGGGATGTAAGCGTGTGAGTGTTCTACATTCCTCTGCCTATCTCTTGGGGGATGACAGGCGTGATGTCACTTTTTTATTCTAATATTATTAATCGCAGTATTACCAGATTTGAGCTTTTAGTGCGGATGGATTTGGATTTGAGCCCCGTGTGTAACAATAGGCTAACCCCCTATTCCAGAGTGGCAATATAACTACATAGTAGGTACAATGTACTGTGTTGACTACACTCCTGTAGCTCTGAGCTGTAATGTTTTCAAATTTTTTATTATAATTCCGTAGAGACATGTAACTCTCACGCCGTCTTTCGCTTAAGATCCTTATGCACTAAAATGCTTGCATTGGTTTCTGTTACACACGAAATACAGTATTTAATTGACAATTTTGAAAAATTTCCTTTATTTATGATGATAGCGTTCTAAGCCTGTCAGTTGCGACACGAGGAACGAAGCAATGTCGTCTGTAAAAACCGTGTGGAAACCGCAGGCGAATAGCTCGCGTTAAGTCGCGTCAAATATAATTACGACAGACGGCCAAAGTGTCATTATCATTAGTATGCACACATCATTAAAGCCCACTCTCAAGGTTACGTCGTCACTGGGCGCCGTCGTTGTGTCACGAATACTCGCCTGAAGCACTCGAGTGTGAGCCACACATCGGCGATGCGCGCTCAATATTTTAATAGTTATGAACAATTAAAACCTGTTACAATGAAAGTTCTAAGTCAGCGCGAGCGAAACAGTGGGACTGACCTTTTAGTAGTCCGCTTTGGAAATTTGTTAGTGATGTAACCACTTCGAGATTGTAAGATACGAGTATGTGCAGATTAACATCGCACCAAAAAATCTTCTGTAGGATTATGGGTATCACAAAATGGTGAAATGTTCATTGCTAACAATAAGAGAAATTAGCCAAATTAAAACTTACTGGTATTCTATGAAAACTAAAATCGATCCATTGTCATATTCTATCCGAGAATTAAACGTAAGTTGAAGAATGTCTAAGAAAATTAGCCAGTTTCCTAAGAAGGAGTGAGACGGTGTGCCGGTCGCTTCTCGAGCTTGCACTATTTGCGACACGATATTGTCAAGGATCAAACGTGTTTGTGACGGTAGTCAGGCGGGGGGCTGCGATTGTTTCCAACTTCGTAAACGTCAAATACATATCTGGTGTAGGTATGTATAATCCAAATCTCGGACAAATAGTAATATTTGGCTATCGGGTGGCTCTGCCTACCCCGTAAGAGATGTGGCGTGACAATATAATGATTATAATAGTAATAATAATAATACAATTTTCGTATCTGTAATATTCTCTACTACTGATATCAACATTTGCAGACTTAATTTTACAAAACCACATTTATTTTTCTGTCCTAATTTGATATCTTTGTAAGCGGTGCAAGCTCACGAGCTTCCAAAGTGAAACGAAATAATGTTTTTTATTATTTTGTCTCAGTAAAAATACTTACATACGAAGTTTGAGTATATTATAATAATTAATATCTATTCCAAATTAGTGTTACTTTGAATGTATTATAACGTTATAGCTTCTTGCAAGCTTCTCCATGTGTTGGCTTCTGTGGGCAGAACCCCGGCGGCATCGCTGTCGCATTCCCAGCGGTGGAACTGTCTGCGCCTCGCGGCAGCCCTGCTGCTGCTTAAATTATTATTAAAATACTATTATATTATATTTAAGGCTCATTGATAATATCGTGACCGGTGCGCCGAAACATTAAATAGGCCCTATACCATAATGGAGGTAAACGTAACCGCCGCAACGTGAGACTGTACTGCACCCCTTCGCCTGCCTCTCCGGGGACTGCCGGCGTTACTACCTCTCATCTAGTTTGCATATAACTTGTCCATCGGTTGAAATATGTCTAGGAACTTCCAGACTTACCTAACGATTTTGATTACCTGTAAGGTTACGTGAAATGCATTAAACATAAAATAAATGAAAGTGAAGTGAGCTTCGCAAGGAACCCCTTCTAACTCTTACCCAGGTACACTTTCGAAGAAACTTTGAAAGCGTTCATAAATATTGAGCGCGGTCGGAGAACGGAATTGTAATATTTCTCAAACAAGCGATATTGGTCTGTATGCAAATGTAAGAGGCAGAGCACTTGGACGACCCCGTCGACCACTCGGCTCCGAAGCGCCCTCGACACTGTTTCTTCAAATCATTGCATAGAGTGGTAATAAATACATTGGATATGTTAAATTTGGACACGACCGTGGAGAAAGTCGCAGTATAAAAATAACTGTCATGTGACGCGCTCCTTGTCCAGTACCTACATATCCTGCGGCGTACATAAATATTTATTTTATTTATTTGTTCTCAGCTTTATTATACATGTGACGTATATTCATGATCATAATCATAATACGAGCGAGCGAAATAATTTATAATACATTTTATAAATTTACCGAGTTATACCAAAATGTATCAACTGCTTAAAATTGATTTAGTGAAAATGGTGTTTAAAGTTATTATAGCAGAAACTTAGTCCTTATGTGTGGCTTGGTTCATACATACTTTTTTTTGTGTCAAATGTGAATATGGATGGGCTGTTTTGGCTGAGCAGTGCACATTCTAATCAGTTTGGTATCAATAACTCATTTTTTGACCATGTGTGTGTTGGTACATTTTGGCATAACTTGACTGGGTTCAAATAATAATGAGATACTGAAACCGACAGTTTACTGCAAAAATCGTCTCAGTAACTTCTAAGCGAATCCATTCCATGACATGAAACTTAACTGTGACGTGCACAGTTAAGTTTCACCTTTAAGCGTCATTTTCTCCATGCGTCCATCCACGCATATCCCGTTCATAGAAGGCTAAATGCAATGCAATGAATGAATGAAACGAAATTTCTGAACATATGTATGTGAATTAAAAGACCTGCAAAGGAAAACTCGGAACACTGCCGCCGTTCACGTCGGTTACGAAAGAGAAACGAGTGTGTTGAACGCATTCGGCATTTAATTTTTTGTAATAAAATTTATGTACAAACATATAAAAGAGACGTTACAATATCACATTCACCGCCTTGTACTTGCGACACCAATAAATTAAGTATTCCTCGACAGTCGGGCGGCTGCTCGGCGCTGCCCGGCGCTGCCCGGCGCTGCCCGGCGCTGCCCGGCGCTGCCCGACGCTGCCCGGCACGGGCCAGCAACGGCCACGGGTCACTTTACTCAGCTGCTCTCACAGTTTGAATTAATTTCTTCTCTTTTTTTATATATACATATAGCAATTGTTATTTCGAATCCTTTATCTAAACTTCTTCTTTTTTTCAAATTTTACTACGTATTTAGGTAATATTCATTGTCTTCATAAGTTTCTACACAAGTATATTGTATCTTAAAAGCTTGAGCATTTGTAATTTCATTCTGTGACGATCCAAATGAAAAACGCAATCCACATGTTCAGTACAACCAAACTTGATACTGATTCCTAACTCCTAAATATATCGTTTTGAAGCTAATTAACCTAGTTGTGCCCGACTTGGTCGATTTGGGACTGTAGATTGTTGATTACTTCCGAAGGGACCTGGTCTCCGAGGATCTCGAACAGATTGATCCTTTGGTTGCCGGGGATGGACTCGTACGCTGCCAGCTCTACGCCCTCTTGCACCTGTAGACAAAAATAAATACGCAGAGTTTTTATTACTGTTACTAAATACTTGCGATATAATTCGAATACCTGATATTAATGAGTTAAAAAAATTCAATCTTATTAAAGTAATTTCCTAAAAATTAATAAAGCTATTATTATGAAGCCACGTCGTTAATTTTACATGGTTATCTTAATAACATTAAATCATTTAAATACATATCGAGCCCTGAATGTTAAATACATATAAACGATCCCAATGGACAAAAGAGATTTAATGATATATTTCCATTTCAAAAACTCCAAGATGATCAAAACGCGTCTGATACATGTATTGAAATATTATGTGATAATCAAATTAACATACTGCGAAAATATTGCTTATAAATGTTAGAGAGACACGAAATATCAAGTAAAAGTATCGTGAGGCGAACATTAGTTTGTACAGTTTGCATCTTTTGAAAGTTTCCGCTTTCGACCGCATCATTACAAAACTGTTCTGTGTGAAGTAACAGTCTGATCTGAGCGCGATCGTGATCGTTGATGCTCTGCGTTATATACATATGTATGTATGGATCATCGCAACACCCAGTGCCTGAAGCTCTTGGCTCACGACGTCCACGGAAAGCAACTGAATTTGGGCAACAAAACCATTTTTATATGTGTAATATTTTTACTATATTACACTACTACCTCTTCCGGGATTGTAGGTGTGATGTTACGTTTATTTTTTCTCTAAAAAAGCTTGACTCTGAGCCATTAAAATGTTTGTCACCCTAAATGTCCTGCCTGTCAGCAATCTGTCATATTAAATCGTAGCCCCTTATCGCTTAAACTCAGATGAGATTGTAATTGAAAGCGAGCTTATGGCTATGAACAATACCTTTATCCTGTTGACTCTGAGAGAAGATCCGTACCCAGCAGTGAACTAACAAAAGGGTGCATATTATTTACTGAGGTCTAAATTGTTCAAATGTATTCGCGATAATCCCATTAAAGCGACATGCCTACGACTTAAGAGAGGTCCCGCGGCCGGACCTACTGGACATAGTACCAAAAGTATCACGTTTTCTACAAAACAAGTAATCCGTTCTATGTCGTGTACAGCTGTAAAATATTAACGAAACGAAGAAAAATTGTAAATAATCAAGTATCTCATCGCATTGAAATCTTAACTTCCTTATTTAACAATTAAGAATACAAAGCGAACGAAAAAAAAAGAATAAAATAACACTATGTGTAGCTCTTTTCAACACGACATGCGCGGTGTGTCAGTCACCAATCAATAACTTGTTGCTTTGGACGTCGTCCTCAGGTGCGTCTTTAAACTTGATGAGTAAATGGAAACGTCTCGCGTGGTGCTTGCGGTGTGCCGAACTCAATATAATTCAAAAGATGTTTTTCATGAAAAATATTATATAATATTTGTACCTTCGAATTTAATTAAGAATTATATAACAACAATATAAGAAATTATATAGCTCAAGGTTGTTATTGTGGACGCTTTGTATTCATTTAATCGCACAGTAGTATTCTCGCCTTTCTCGTGAACGTGAATGAAATAAATATGATTAGCATGTATGTATGTAACAGGTGAAAATCAATGTGAAGACATTTACCATAAATTACATTAACAAGCAACGATTCGTTCGAAAAGATTTCACATGTAAATGTGAAATGCCCCTTTAAATAAAACTCGTCTCAGCGACGGATTATTGGCATTTTACTAGCCTACTCACACAAACAGTTTCTAGCACAACGGTCATGACATCATCTACATAACTTGTTGCTATAATCCCCAGAATTGTAATAACTGACGCAGTAGGAAATGTTCTTGTGAAAAATAGGTAAAAGAATAAAAGTTACAAATTTCTAATGTATTTGGCATTCCATATATATTTTTTAATTCTGTTACATTTATCAACACTTGTATCTTGTATCTTTATTTTCCATGTGTTCTCATGTAAGTGACTAATGTCTTTTTCTTTGACAATAAATGTCTATAAACCTAAGACATACTTGGGTACTGTCGTAGGATCTACTTTTCTTGAGAAGATATGAGACAAGCTTACCTTTTGGATGACGGCATCTTTAGGGATGAGATGAGTGCTTTGGGCTTGCTTGATGGCCTCGTTGCTGAACACAGCGCCTTCCCGCTGCGGGGCCGCCGCCGCCACCGCCGCCACCGCCAGCAGGCACACGAAGAAGGTCTTCATGACTGATTGGGACTTCACCACTGCGGGAAAAAAAGTAATTCAATAATGTATAGAATCTCCAAAAATCAACGGATGAGAAATGTTTACTGGTTTTCATGTAGGACTATAAAATTGATATTTTTTATTGAATGAAACAAAAAAGGAATTTTGATAAGGCTCTCCAAAATTATATAGACATAGAATATTGAACTTGTCCACATCTAGTAATCTAAATTAAATCTTGCATGACAATCCTGAGCCAATTCCATTGAGATTAAAAAATATTCACAAACACTTATTTCTATAACAAGAAACTTATTTTTGTATAAATAAAAATAGAATATATTAGAATTTTGCGCGCATGTTAAATATAAATCATATATTCTGTGTGCGGCCTGTTACATGGCAATTATGGGTGATATTCATAATTTAGAGACTCACAATCATTATTGTTATAAATAACAAGCAAAATCTCTCTCAAAAATGGTTATCACTCTCGAGGCCCACGTCAGAATTGAATAATACATAAAGTTACATAAACGTGGACGAGATGTTTATCGCGCGGGAAAGTGCCTCTAGCGGCAGCAGCCTGCACCACAGCACTAGTCACGAGTCCACTTACCCGCAAGGTCGCAAAGGAGTGCGGCGCGCGCGCACACTCTCGCTTCATATAGCCACCCCCTCCCCCTCTAGACGCGTCACTTTCACCAGCGCCTGCGCAACACTCCTGACCATCGGGCTACAAAAATCCCATTGCTTTTTATAACATTTAAGAGCCGAAATGGAAAACGTCTAAACCCCTTAAGTTCGGTGGTGATCTAGTCGCGGTTGTATCGAGCGACGCAAGAAGCACACACGAGGGGTTGTGCTTGAGATTAGAATAACCGATACAATATTACAAAATCCGCAACTCATCTGGATTAATTATGACATGTTGACCCTTCAGAAAAATTGGACGCCGGCAGGGAGTGTACACTTTAGGAGTGTACAACGGAAACGATTTATCAATACGTGTTGTCCGGCTCGACTGAGTGTCCAGTTACATGCAACAGAAGTACTAATCAGACGTGACACTATCCTGACGATATGTGGCCACAGAGCTTCATGAACAACACATATCCAATGTCAGACAAGACTCGTCCTTTCGAAAATAAAGTCCACAGTGGAATCACGTGCCACTGCGCATGATGTGCAAAGCGAGTTAGCCCACCGCGCCCGACACAAAATATTTCACACAACGACAATTGCTTAAACTATGGTTGCGTATTGTTCATCTATTGTCATGTATTTTTGTCGCTAATTATTTTTATATCGTCACACCAAGCCCTCACGGAGCAGGCAGGGCGCTCCGAGTGCCGCATATGCCTATGCTTACCCACGGCATTCCGGCATCAATATTGCTAATGTTAGAGTTAGTAGTCACCGAGCACGCACGTTTAGTGGCCAGCGTCTTGAAAAGGAATAAAACCTAATTACAGAGAGGTGCGCGCGGACCGGTCGTGCCAAACGGGGGCCTCTAAATACATAATTTAACGCCAACGGCCCTAAAAGGTCATGTCAATCACCTCGACATTAATTGCGATCTTTAGCGGGTTCACTCATCTTATCAACAGACACCATCCGACGACTGCAGTCAGTATTAAGTTGTTTAAGCAGTTCCTGGCACCCGGACTGCGGACATACTTTCAGTCACATTCGTATTAGCGCCCGCTAAATCAAGCGTTATTAGTAAATGATTATCTAAAACAAGACAATGCTTGTAATAGAGAGTTCAAATAGAAGTGCAGGATTCTTCGCCATTGTACACGCACATGGAGTCTCGTAATATCATTTTATGTCTTCAATACACTTAGCTTAATATTCAATTCAGAAATTATACTACATACGTATCTCCATCTTCATGCCAAGTCCCTTACGGACTAACCGGAAGCACCGATTGCCGAGTATCTTTATTCCTAGAGATCTGCCGCGCTCCTTTCATATTCATTATTCTCTTCATATATTGACGGCGGTTACGGAGACATCTGACTCTCTATCACTCAGTGTTTGACAATTTGGTCAAGTGCGATGAGAATTCATGGTATTCTTCAGCCTTTACACATGTCTGTCATTCTTTCCATCCATACTTTCTACATGTACGAACTCTTCGCTTTTTTTGAAGAATAAACATCTAAAATTTATTTTACTATCAGTTTTTATCTAGCCAATTTAATTAAGATAAGTGGGCCTTAGCTTCCTTTGGGATCTGCATCCATCAAAATTTACGTTACAATAAATTATTATTATTATTCTCGTTAGAAATTATACTATCGTTGCATAATTTCGTAAGCTCCAAGCGTATAGAGAATTTAAGTGTTACATTCTAATCTCGTATTTAAGTCTTAAAGCAATGCTCGAAATAGGTTCTCAAGCCTTAAAAGGTCGCGTCGATCCATCTTGCCTATTCATTGCAAAATGTAGTAACTCTTCCGTTACTTTTACTCATCCTCAAGATATTTGCCAAGTCTTGCAATAAATGTATATACCACATGCTAATCATATGAAGCCTAAACATTTAGTCAAACAATAAGATTTACCGGCTAGGCGACCGAGCTTAGCTCGGATGACAATATTTCTAACTTAATCTAATCGAGCTATTTTTATCAATACACATTTGTTTCCTTGAAAACGACTCCAACAATCGCTCGCAGTGAAGTTTTGCTTGAAATGATTTAAAATATTACGTTAACAGTTCGTCCACACCGTACACAAGTGACACGGAGACTTACGAGTAGTATAGAGAAAAATAAATATATTCTGAGTTTTCAATACGTGTGTCCGTAATATTAAGAGCATAGTAAATTTCGATCTTAAGAACCTTTCAATACAATATTGAATGAACCATTCCATACAACTTACACATTACTCTACTATTTTACCATCGCACCATGATTTTAACTAGACATGAAGTTAATGGATTCTAAATTAATTTATTCATTATCCCCGTGGAATGTAAAGACAAAAGGACAACGACCGGCGAAATATGTAGCTTATAGGCGAGCGAACACGGTCGTAATAATTTATTTTTTATATAACAGACGTATCAAATGTAACAGCACGCCATTGCCTCCTGAAGAGGGAGACAGATGAGTGTAGCACACACATGTTTTACCACATAAATACAATATAATATATAAATAAATATTAGACTAGACTTCATTATAAATAGACGGGCCCGTTGGTCCAGTCGTTAGTGAACTTGATCACTGAGCAGGAAACGTGGGTTCCATTTCCATCCAGGACCCATATTTGTTTGATTCCCAAGACCACAAGTAACTGTCTTGTATAAATGTCGAAAAATAATTACTTGTTTTATATATAATTTATATTTACGAGTATATGTTCTCTCAAGTAATCAAATTAACCGATGAAATCATTTGACGTTTAGATGTCGATGGAACCAAGAGATATAATCTCTGATTACTTAATTGTGAGTTTAACAATTGTTTTATTTTAAATATAAATAACTAAGACGACAACTTCATTCTTGTCAAACAATTGTGTTTTTGTTTGATGCTACTCATGACATGACACAGAAAATCATGACTGTACTCTGTGATCGTTTTTTCATCGATTTTACAATGTTACAACTGGCCCGTCCGCTATACGGTCCGATATATCGTATGTTCAGATTTGGGAGCGGTTTTTCAAAATCAGTCATTTACTTACAGGCTACAGGCCGCAGGCTTACGCGCAAATATACGACCACACCAAGTGCTGCTGGTTACCTCAGTCTTACTCTAGCGGCAGACTTCAAAACTTTTGTATTTTACTATTTCAATTCAGCATCTGGTCCATAGATGGCGTTGTTTATGTAATAAGGTGAATTGAATCGTTTTGCTATGTACAGACGGTTGAAATTCTATTGAAAAGGATGTTACCCGTGTAAGTTAATCCTCGTATTAATGTCACGTCTCATATTCCCATGCCGGGGGGCCTTATAATAAAAACTATTCTTAAGAAATAAAAACGACATTCTCAAAATGACTTTAAAACTTGTTAAAAATATTTTTTAGCAGCTACAACTACTGACATCGAGTTACTGTATACAAGTTCAAGCTGGGAAGATTCGGTTGCTCCAATTTCCAGCGTTTAATGTGCTCTAAAGCGTGTGAAGCCTGCCGAACAACACTTACCCAGCGTGATTCCAAGCCATACTAAATTCAGTGGAAGTGTCGTTTGACTGGCCACTTTGCTAGCTTGCCTCTTTATCTTCCACCACATTTATTGTACTGAGAAAAATACAATTTCTCAGTAGTATTGTACATGAAAGTGATTTCATCAGACAATCAAATGATGCCAAAGTGCAAAGGTTCGCGGAAGCGGCGATGCTGCGCAGGCCAAACGATGAGTTAAGGGAGGCTACTCGCGATGATTTGACAGGCCCGTTGGTGCAGTGGTTAGTGAACCTGACTGTTGCGCCGGGGGTCGTGGGTTCGATTCCCACCCATAATA